>WJEZ01001560.1:0-16968 GCA_009869925.1 Thalassaphorura encarpata
TCCACTGTAGCCATTGGCTATTACGATTGCATCCAAAATCCATAAACCAAAAATAAATCTTCTTTTTAAATTTGTAGTTAGGTGTAGTGTGACTCCTTGGGCTAAAATTGTTCCAATAAATGAAGTGAGATTTCGAATCAAATTATTAACGTTAAAGGCACGACTAGATCCGATGGAAAATAAACCAAGGTTGACCAGAAACAAAAAACTTAAACAAAAAATCCAGTAAATGAATCCATTGCACTAAACAAAGCTTCCATGTTAGTTTCAGAAATAAGATTTCTATCCAAAATAATTATTAAACTAAAAGAATCGAACCGTAATGTTAGTATTTGCAAAAGTTTCATTTTGACGATAATGGCTAAGAAATTTTAACGATAAATATCTATCAAAACTCCATGGTAAGGATTCCTTATAAATCTGCCCAAAGATAATTCATGAATTGTGAAATTGTATGTTCGGGCTATTTCTCGAACATTACATTCTCTTGGATTTTCGACGTCCAATGGGATTCGACTTGCTCATGCTGATAAGCAGAGGAAGAAAATGTCTGTTCCTGTGAAGTGAGAACCAAAACTTTGTCAATGCGTTTACCCCTGATGAACTGATCCAGTGAGAAAGTAGCACAAATTCAATGATTTTTCTTCCATCATAGAAGAAACAAATGAAATTGATTGAAGACAAATTAAATATTTCAAAAAGAACTTCACGGAGTGGCGTGGCGTGTCCCGAATAATGTCTTGGAAAAATTTTACTCTGTTCGTCATCAAGATTGATTCTGTTGTTTCAATGATCAATAACTCTATTTGTCTATTTGTTTCTAAAACGCTACTCGAAATTGTGGACCAAATTAAATCGGAAGGAATTTCCCATAAGAATGACTTTAGAATAACTTGGATTCTACATTCTATAAATTTTATAGATGACAGTTTTAGAATCTTGTGCATTGAGCCGTTGACGCTTATATCAACATTGGATGATGGGTTGGTATTGTGGGTAAACACAGTGATGGGTCCACTTTGCTCTGTTGTTAATTCCAAATGTCTCCAGAGTTCTTGATCAATGTTTCGAAGATAAGAGCGATATGTGTTGTGCAACTAATGAAATCTGTAGTATAGTTGTTCAAGGATTTGTAGAATTATTTTACTTGAGAAGAAAATTCTTGAAGGGATAAACCTGTCTGGATTTTTCCTAGGAAAGCAACAGCAATTAAAATTATTATGACACTTTGTGAATACATTTTACCACTTTTACAGGAGTGTGTACAATGGTATTATTGATTTGTTTTTCTTGTGTTAAAGATGAAACGGTTAGAATTAAAGTGGAACCAAGCAATTATGTAATTTCACTGGGTCAATCAAAATGACTCAAAACCCAATTTCACCAATCTCCTGACGTTTTATCGCAAGCTTGTCCAATAAGACGAGTCTATATGTCCTGTCTCAAGGATTTGATGTTCGTGTTTATTTCAATATCAAAACGTGTAAACAGAGTTCTTTGCATTGCGTATCTGGTTGTTTGGTTATGGCATACATTTAAATCGTCTCATTAAAAACAAGGTCCTAGCTACTAGCGAAATCCACTACACGAATATGTCCATGCAAAAACAAATGTACTTCCGCTAATCCGCCCACTCAACTTATTGTGCTAGAAGAGTCTCGTCAGAGCAGGGGCAAACATGTTCATCCATGCTCAAATAAAATGGGCTCAATACTCAACAAACAATTTCTGGAGTTTCTTTTGTCAACCTGGGCAACGTTATGGTTTGCGGGATTCCACCACCTCTGGGTATCTTACTTTTAACAGAAGACCCTAAATGTTTTACTACAACTGACTCTTAACCAAGCGCGAAATCGAAGTCTGTAATTGGTAGAGAGTGCACAAAAATCTTTCCATTCATTCCTCAGGAATATGATAAATCCTTAACTATTATACAAATTTGAGATGAGTAATTCTAACTGTAGGATAAGGCAGGGTAACCCTATAAAAATGGTAAAACTGGAAGTGGAATTTTTAATCAAGTATTTCAACGATGTTTTGCTCAGTTTCCAAATTCTAGGATCAATTTTGAAAAGACTATTTCATGCAACTCGTCAAAATGTCACAGAAACTTTTAATTCATAATTAGTTACAGTGACATACTTTGGCAGCTTCATGTCACCGATTCTACCGGTTTATTGTACAAGGCACCGTTTTATCATTTGATGAGTGCATCATGCATGGATTTCTAGGAAATTCTATATGAAGGGAAACATTGCAGATGCCTGGCAAACTCTTTTATCAAAGCAACGAATAAAATGACATTATTGACTTTTGGATTATTGTGCTCATTCCAATCTGCAAATAGCCGACTTATCTCTAATATAGTGAATAGCGAATACCTAAATAAAATAAATGCAAATATCTACCACACTTAAGGGTCTAGATAGGAAAAGGTGTATAGGAAAGGCAAAAATCAACTAATTTTTTGGGGGACCGCTGATGCATTTTAGCTTTTACTCTTATAGGAGGTCTGTATTTATCTAATGCAAATATGTCGTTGGTGAGAGTAATCATAAGCACATAGCATAGTCGCTCAACATTATATTTACAAACATTTATCTTCAGGGATTTATTTATCCGTCAAGAATTTAATCGGTCTCATTTCACTCAAGTGGACTGACTAGACGACCGGGTATGATCATAAACACATAGCATAGTCGCTCAACATTATATTTACAAACATTTATCTTCAGGGATTTATTTATCCGTCAAGAATTTAATCGGTCTCATTTCACTCAAGTGGACTGACTAGACGACCCGGTATGTAAACGTAAACCACTGCCACATAATTGCAAAATTAACATCAGCATCTCTCTCTGCATAACATTAATTTCCCCATAAATTTTTTTCATAAAATGGCAAGGCAAGTCTAAATCACGAAAACACGATGGGGCAAAGTGACTTAGACTGTGGTACAGAAAATCAAGAGAATGGCAAGGCAGTCTTCAATAATAATAGAAGGTAACTTCTGGACGGGACGGGAATCATTTGCAACATAGAAAGCTAAATAATGTATTTCTAATTAATCCAATCCTTCTTATCATTTTAATTATACAGTAAGGAAGAAGAAGAACAACTGAACACTTGGGACAGATTTAAAATTAGTCCTCCTTCTGATGACGAGGATTCGTATGAAAATGGAATATGTTATCGGATCACAATTCAAAATGCCAAGGTTAGTAAAAATATTGGAGAAAAAAAATGTTCGCCACTACAATACGATGGCTTTTTATCAAATCAGATTTTTGTTTACCTGCTAACGTTCTTCGTGGTACTTGGAGGGATTCTTGTGGCAAAATCAAGCCTATTTTTAATGACCTCACAATTACAGCCTGACAAGGCAATCGGGAGTTGTAGTCAGGATCCAAACAGTACAGCTTGGGTATTTTCAAAAGGACCACTAATCCCAATTGAAGAAAAAATCTATTGGACGTGGATGATCATGTTTGCTTTTTGGTTACCCGAATTCATGACTTTTTTTAGGTCTGTTAGGATCTGGATCTTTAAAAGGCAAGAAAAGCCAACAAGGGTTCAATTCCTAGTTTTATTTTTTATGGAGGTAATTGATTTATGATGTTCATTTAATAGAGATTTGAAGGGTACAAAATTGATCTTCTCCTCTAGACATGCCACACCATTGGTCTTGGTTTATTTGTCTACATTGTACTCCCTGGTGTAGACGTCACGCGAGGCGCTGCCTTGATGACGACTGTTTGTATAGCACCTGCCATTTTAGGTAAAGTTTGTGTTGTTCTTCTTCCGTAATATGGTTAAATTAATTTTTTTTTCTTCCGTGCAAAGGATTCTTGTCCAGGCGTGTAGATGAAAGTAGAAAGCGTCTGATTGTTTTGAGGACATTGGATGTCGTCTCAGTTTTATTTCAGATCTCTGCGTTAGGTGTATGGGTAACGTTTCCCGAGAAGGGGGACCAGAGAAGCGTCCAGAATTTGTGGGTTTTACCAATCTCGATTCTCCTCATTTCCTTCGGGTGGTGGAATAATTACATTGATGCTCTTTCAGCATTCAGTGAGTCTTTTTCTGTTCGTATTTCTTGTATTTATTTACTAAAATATATTTCCTTTCTGAGACTATAGTTAATCAAATATTTTTTGACTAATTTCACTAAAGGTTGCATGCAAAGAATGGCACAAATTAAGCAAGACCTTCTGAAAACGGGTTACCTTTCATATACGTTCATTTCCATATGGAAAATTTTAGTTTTCTTTGGTCTTTCCGTTCTTACATTCGAAATGACATGGGGAAATTGTGGTGATTTATTTTCAAAGATGGGGGACGCCTTCAATTTCCGAGTGAGTGAAAAACTTGACCCAATAGAGATAACAAATGGACTCCATATTTTCCAAGTAATTTGGACATTGTAACAATTAAGTAACAATGTACAACAGACAATTTAAGCATTAATTATTATTTTGCAGCATCCGCTATTGTACCATGTGCTAAGCGCATTTTTATGTTATGGTTTTGGTAAGATATATCTATTAACACCATAAGGAACACCAACTTAAGTCACTCAAGTTTATGTACCCCAACCACACTTTAGTTTGAAAAGGTTCAAGCCTCCAAAAATTTTAGACAAGTTTCCGTCCCTCCGAAAAACAAAATGGGTGCCAACGGCCATTTCTAACCATTCTGACAGTGACATTATTTTGCTATGGAACTTTTCAAACTCTAATTTTTGATAGAAAACAAAAAACAATTTTTTTTTATATTCCAGGAAGATATGCCTGCAAAATTTGTATTCAGCATTTTAGCTTTGCTCTCCCTTTAACACTAGCATTTCCAGTTACAATCGGCGCATTAATTTTTCTTTGTCGCCAAGAATCTTGTCTTTATCCAATTCAAAGTCCGTTTTTTGGTATTTTGACATGGACTTGTCCTAAAATCACAATGGATTACTTCAATCGCCTGGTAATATTAATATAGTTATCCAAAACCTTTATTTACGAATTTGAATAGCTTAACCTGTTTTGTCATTTGTTGGTTCAGCATGTGTTTATCTGGCTCTCTTGGTTCCTGTCACAAACCTGGATAACAATCCACATTTGGTTTCCTGGTCATGGGGAGCAATTGTCTTTAACTGAATTGATTTTTACAACCCCAAAGTACAACAGTTTATTCATCGATCAATCCTTAGCATTGAATCGGAGAAGAAACGACGAAGACAATAAGTTGGAGAGAAGAGGCCTTGGAATGCAGTTCTTTCAACGCGGGAGGACTGTTGAGGATTTAAACAGAAGGAAGTCTGCACCTAAAATTTTTGCCTGCGCTACCATGTGGCATGAAACAAAGGTAATTGCAAATAATAAGCATTAACAAAATTAATTGTAAGTTATGTTGTTTGGATTCCAATGGGGCTCCGTTTCTTGTAACAGAAAATTGATGTTCCGGTTCTTGAGAAACCAAGGAACTCAAACAAAAAACAAAAAATTGAACCTCAAAGCTATTTTTTTGTCTTACAGGAAGAAATGATGAATCTTTTAAAAAGTACATTTCGGATGGACAGTGAGCATCAAGCGCTAAATATCGCTCGTAAATTGTACTCTGATGAGGAAATAAAATACTTTGATTATGAAAGTAAGTATTAACTTGGAATTGAATCAAAGTTCACTATGATACGAAGGACCGGACAACATTTTCAAAAAGTGACTGGGGCATTATGAGATAATGCGTTAGAATATAATCTGCCAAAATATGGGGTCACTGCGGCCAGGGATCATAAGCTTTATTGTAATAACATTGGTATTGCGGTCTCTACTATTGTGGTGGCCAGCATAACTTTGGTTATGACCTCAAATTTTGACAGATAATATTCTAATGCATTAAATCTACAAAAGCCCCAGTCACTTTTTTGAATTTTTTTTCCTTTCGTTTGTATCATAATGAACTTAGATTCAGTGGGGACAATCCTTTCTTAACTTTTAATTTAAACCTTTATACTGAATTTATTTTGTTCATTCAGCCCATGTGTTCTTCGACGACGCATTTGTCTCTACTCAACCAAGTAACGATAAGTCTCCAAAGAAGCTAAACAAGTTTGTTCAACTGTTCATACACAGTTTGGCAAAGGTGACAGAACTTGTTCATGCGGGACTTTTTACACTTGAGCCTCCCAAAACTTACTTGACACCATATGGTGGTAGGATCAAATGGGTCCTACCTGGAAATACAAATTTAATACTTCATTTGAAAGATAGTTCTAAAATTCGTCACAAGAAACGTTGGAGCCAAGTCATGTACATGTATTACCTTCTAGGTTTTCGAAACGTTGATGCTGTAGAAGGAAATAATACATTCCTCTTGGCGCTAGATGGTGATGTCGACTTTAGGCCTAAAGCTGTGGAACTCCTTGTAGATCTTATGAAAAGAAATTCAAACGTTGGGGCGGCATGTGGGAGAATACACCCCACAGGTGTCGGCCCATTAGTATGGTTCCAAAAGTTTGAATATGCGATCGGCCATTGGTTTCAAAAAGCGACTGAGCACATGATTGGTTGCGTTCTTTGCGCCCCTGGCTGTTTCTCACTATTTCGAGCCTCAGCTTTAATGAGTAACAATGTCCTAGCTAAATATGCAAGCACTTCAGAGGAAGCACTAGACTACATTCAGTTTGATCAAGGAGAGGATAGGTGGCTCTGTACTTTAATTTTGCAACAAGGCTATAAAATTGAATATTGCGCCGCAAGTGATGCTATGACCCACGCTCCTGAAGAGTTCAACGAGTTTTATAACCAACGTAGAAGATGGATCCCATCTACAAACGGCTAATATTTTGAACCTTTTGATGGATTATAAAAGAACCATACAGATTCACCCTGATATTTCAAGATATTATATAATTTATCAATCTACTTTGTTGGTTGGATCCATTGTTGGCCCAGGAACAATTCTTCTGATGCTCGTCGGAGTATACACGACGATATTCGAGATGAGTCATGCAACCAGTTTTGTCATAAACATTATCCCGCTCATCACGTTTTCATTGGTTTGTCATTTTTGGAAATCCGAATCCCAGCTTAAAGTGGCACGAATATTGACTGTGTATTATATTTTGGTTATGGTGACTGTATCCGTAGGTGTGATGGTTATTGCTGCAAAAGAAGGATTTTCTTCACCATCCTTCATTTTCTTGAGTTTCATTACGACCATATTTATTTTGGCAGCCATTTTGCATCCACAAGAGTTTGATTGTCTAGTCTGTGGAATTGTTTATTTTATAACGATTCCTGCGATGTACTTTTACCTCATTATTTACTCGGTTTTTAATTTGGATGACGTGTCTTGGGGGACCAGGGAATCAAGTGAGGTCAAGGAGCGTCAACAAATGGAATACCAGACTAGGCAAGGGANTGGAATTGTTTATTTTATAACGATTCCTGCGATGTACTTTTACCTCATTATTTACTCGGTTTTTAATTTGGATGACGTGTCTTGGGGGACCAGGGAATCAAATGAGGTCAAGGAGCGTCTTCAGCATCAACAAACGGAATACCAGACTAGACAAGGGAGTAGAATTCACGAGTCTTTCTTTGACTCAGAATTTTGTGTTTGGCTGAAGAAAGTATTTTGTTGTGGAAGAGACTGTGGCGCTGAAAAACAATTGATCACACTCACCAAAAAATTAGACAAGTTGGATGAAATTGAAAAGTAACATATTTTTGAACCATCTTAAATACTAAGTTCTTAATTTCCTACCATTTTAAATTTAACTTTAACTTTACACAGAAAACTGAAGGATTTGACTACAAACTCAGGAGAGTCAGGCTCAACTTCAACTCCACAACCTTGCACATCTGAAATCCACTTCTACAACACAATTGACCACAAATTCTGTGACGACAACTCAAAGCATAGTAACAGAGGAATCCACCGTATCTGATGAAGGTAGAAAGCGGCGGTAAATTTCGAAGTCTTTTTAAAACCATTTTGTCAAAATTTTCAGATCCAAACAATCCAGAATGGATGCAGGATCCTTGTCTAGAGCACAGTGTAGTAAATTTCCTGGATCAAAATGAAATAAAATTTTGGAAGGTTCTTTCCATTAAGTATTTGTCTCCACTGTCACTTGATCTTGAGAAGAAGGAGGAATTGAAAATCAAGTTGAAGAGCTTGAGAAATAAGTGCATTTTGTATTTTTTTCTTCTCAACTCTATTTTTGTACTTTTGATTTTCCTCATGGAACTGGAAAAAGATTATTTGAGTCTTCCTTGGTTTGGAAAAAATACTATTGGAGCTCCCATAAGGCTTGAACCCATTGGAACTCTCTTCCTCTTATTTTTCGCTCTTGTTCTAATTATTCAATTTTTGGCCATGTTGTTTCATCGGTTTGAAACATTTTCACATATCTTGTCTTCTACAACTTTGTTTTTCACAAAGCCATTTTTGAATTCAGAAGATGTTAATGATTCTGTCGAGTCTACTCAAATAGTCAACAGCAGCGATACAGCTCCATTAATGCGAAGTATTCAAGAAAATTCCCCTACTCCAAGCCGAAAAGATCTAAGACGAGAAGAGATTGATCAAAGCGTCAAATTGATACAAGATTTGTCCAGGAGAAGTATTGAGTCAATTGGTTAGTTTTATTTATTAACTAAAACACTTAAAATACGGAATTTTAAGATTTTGAGCTTTCAGTTGAAACTGGAGAAATGGTGGAAACACAAGTTGCAGCTAGTGGGCAGCCGTCAAGGACGAGTGTGAAACGAGCCGTTCAAAATATGGAGGACATGTACAGAATAAATACAGAATTGCTTGAAGCAATGAGTGAGTATTTATCATATGATTTGTATTATTGTAATAAGTAAGAAGTTCTGAACCAACATTTACAATGTTTAGGCCATAAGAAACAAATCCAAGTATTCGGTTCAGAGAATGCTACAAAAAGATTTAACAGGATGACTGAATTGGCGAAAGCAAACGCCGGTTTGAACACTGGAAGGCATTCAGGTAATATTAATGACAAAATAATAATTTGTCGCAATTTCGGAATTGCGTTTCTCAAAATCTAATTTCTTGTAAATTTCAGGAAATTTAGATTCTTCGAATGAGCAGCCACAGGCAGGACCATCACGAAACTTCTGAAACGAATAATATTAAGGCAAAGTCAACTTAGAACAAACATCGTCAGGCAATTAGGTCAAAGAATAGAATTTCGCATTTTCAGATAAGTTTTAAAACTAAGTAATTTTTGCTCATATCAAAAGCTAAGTATATTTTGAAAATGTTTAAACCACTTTTTGTAAGTATTAAAACTAATTCTGTATATTTTAACTAGAGATACCACTTCCATCCTTAGATGCAATTTAGATAAACCATTTCTATTTCAATTATAGTTGGGCAGATTGAACAGAAATCGAAATTTTGGCAAATTGTTGGAAAGATTCATTGTAATACTTAGAAATTCAAAATAGTTCAGGTTAACATTGCTTTACTTGACTAAATATTTTACAAGATTTAAGCACGGCACAGTAGTGGTTTTGTGAACACTGGTCTAAATTCTGGGTTGTTTATTCTCCGTTTGGACTTTGATACTCTTCAACCAAGCAAAATCTATTATTTCTATCGAGTATTCTATTACATGTAGTAGTATTTATATTTGTCAGTGGTCAGCTCAAATGTTTTTATGAAAATAAGCAATAATGCCGGATGTTCATTCTTTGTTCATGTTGAAATTCTTTATGTATGAATTGCTTCGTAATTTAAGCTTACCAAGACTGACCAATTTACATAAGTTTAATCTGACTATGTCCTATGTGTGCTTAAAATTTAAAATATTGCTTTTAAGCTTTGATTAAATTTGAACAATAGTCAACAATTTGATAAATTGAAGCAAATATAAGGAATTGATAGCGTTATATAGTTTGTGATTGTGTGGAAAATGTTACCAGAAGAAACTCTTCAGCGAATGTGCCTAGTTTTCAAAATTGCTGCCAAACTAAATACGTTCATTTTAAACTGGAACTCAGAAGAGTCCATATTTGCAGAAAAATCAGTCAATCAGAAGTTGTTCGTGTACATCTATTTTATTTCAGACATATTTTTGTTAGCATTTGCATTTTACACGTTCAGTCACTTAATCTTTTCTCCAAGTGGATTCCTAATAAAACTTCCATGGCTGTTTTTTCCCTATGCTACATTGGATTTACCATTGCTCTGAATTTTGTTACCATTTAGAAAAATGATGAGTTCAGGTTGCTCGCTAATTTAATTCTGAAGAAAGAAGAAAGTGAATAAATAAAATATAAAAATAAATAAATTCTCATACTTAAGTTTACAAATTTTTCCAATTTTAGAATCGCTATTGACATTTGCTTCATTTCGTTGGCTCAATCTATTCCTAAGCTTACAGAACCACCTGAGTTTTACGCTGCCAATCGGTACAGCCATATTTTGTGGAATCATTGGGCCACCCATTAATGTTTACATGTACTGGTTTGAATATGGTTTATTCGGAAACATTTGCTTTGCCGTTATTGCTGGACTATTAGATTGGGAAACAATTAGCAATCAAATCTAATTTTTCTTGTTACTTTAATGACGGGATATTTAAGTTACATACATTCATGGCTCAAGTACATAAGGTAATCATTTCTTTTTAAAACGTATGACTACATGCATGGTTTTAATATCGGAAAGGATATTTTTACAGAAACAGGTTACATGATCATGCTCGGTTATCGAAGTACAGAAAGATAGAAGTCATCCAAACAATTTATCATGAAACATTTTGCAAGGAGACTAATGCCTTTACTCGCGTCACTTACCACAATGGCTGTAATTCTACAAAGTACATGCGTTGTCCGGAATTATTCAGTCATGCCATTTGCAATGATCTAAGAATTTATTTCATCCATTCTGTTAAGCTTGACTGCCTCTACGCTCCTATCGAGGCAATGTTCACCAAGTTCAAGAAATTTCAGCATCCTTATTACAGGATACCTGGACCACATATGAATTTGGAACTAGTAGAACAGTTATTCTGTCTTATAGACCGTTGCAAATGACTTGCGGATCCTTCTTTCGAATTACTCGAATAACAAGTCCTCTAAATGTTCAATTCTGTTTGGAATCCTCTCTTAATCTAATTCTAACGTTGAAGTAAATAAATAACAAAGTAGTGCTAGTCAATATCTACATTAAAATCTTGAAGAAAATCAGCGAACCTAAAGGTTGTTCAAGCCCAAAGTTGGCTTGACCATGTTTTCCTTTGATAATTACTTCTAAATGTCAGGATTCATTATTAAGAAAGGAATTAAACTCAAATTCCAGCTCGGCATTTTGATAGGAATCTCTACCGAATGTTTGATATACGAATAAGTGCAATTTTGTAACTTTGTCTATTCAATTATTCACTCCAGGGAAAGGCACGGATTCATCATATGATGAATACGTGGATCTACTAGAGTAATAGGTAAAAGCTTAAATAGCTTTATCTGAGAGAAGGTCAAATAATTTTTGGAGTTACAAAATTGTTCTTCTAAAATTAGTTTACTTGCGTGCACTGTGCAGAGAAGTGTTAATACTCAAGTGAAAATCCAATTTTAGTACGAAAATAGTTCGTATGGTCAGAGTTGATAGATTTTTACAATACCAATTTATATTGGTTTACTTTGTTTTTGTAGTGGATCAAATTTGCTAAACTGTGTTAAACGATATCAATCCGGTTCAAATAAAAGCAATTCAATTTATTTGTCACTTGAACTCAATATCCAACTTTCTACAGAAGGGTGGGATGAAAAACCTAAAAATCTACAAGCCATGTCGACATTGGATAAGTGCACACAGTAAACGTGTTTGACTATTATTTATTCAGTCGCTTTTCTAAGTCAAGGTCAAACTGATGATAATGTGTACTGAAATAAATAATTATGAGGTAGCTCGCCTAACACTGCTAGAAAACCCGCCACCGCCGTCAACTATCAATATTTAAGAGCTAATTACTTCCCACATATAGCCCTATAAATAATCATTTTCTATTCTGGTATAATGCGAACACATTTGGTACTCGTAAAATTCCAAATGAGAGGAAATTGAAGTTTAGAAGAACAAATATTTATTCACACGTACAGACAGGGAACTCCAATGTTCATTTGTGTTTTGAGAAGTACGGTTCATCCTTTTCACAAGCCAAATGTTATCCAAACGAACAGTGAAGCATTTGAAAAATTTATTTAGCATTGTTGGAAAACGGAATACGATTACCCTTCATTGGAATACACAAAAATCACAATTTGAGTCTGGAAATTCAACTCAAGAGCTTTGTGTTCACATTTCCTTCTTCATTCAAATTCTGTTTTTGTTATTTTCTGCATGTGCTTTTGCACATTTTTTACTCTTCTACCGAAGTGAACTTCTCATCAAACTTCCTTTGTTCATAGCACTCATCTACATTGCCATTTATATTTCCATAAATTTTACGTTAATATTCAAATCAAGTGATTTCCAATGCTTGGCCAATTCGTTACTCGCAAATTCTCAAGGTAAGAAATGTATTTATTTATTCTGCGAATTAATTTGTGAACTTTAAATGAAACTTTTCTATTAGTGGAAGAAACAGAATTGTTGGGTTCATCTCGTTGGTTCAATTATTTCATGAGTTGTCTGTACCAATTCGACATGACGATGCCAATCGGTTCTGCCCTATTCTGTGGCATGATGCCTGCACCCATGAACGCTTACGTGTATTGGTTCGGATATGATTTGCCAGGAAATATTATTTATTCAATTGCCTGTGGCATCACAGGTTGGGAAACTATTGGTTCCATGACTTTTATGGTGGCTTTATTCACTGGACATTTGAAGCATGTGCAGAATTGGCTCTTATCACTCAGGTACGAAAAACAAGTTAAATAGTGTACAAAAATTGCTAATAAATTCATATTCAATGCAATAGGATGAGACCCGTCGCCATTTCCAATCTCATGGATTACCGAAAAATCCAAGTACTCCAATCATTATTTAAAGAAGCTCTTTGCGTGGAGTTCGTACCATTATTTCTGACGTTGACAATGTCTCTTGTGACGTTAGAAAGCACATGTGTTGTTTTGGATTACTCAATCATGCCTTTCGCTATGATTCAACTTTACACATCCTCCGCTTTGTTTGGTCTTGGTGCCTCGACGATACTACTAAAGCAATGTGGAGATGTATGTGAGACGTCGGAGGAATTACTACAGAACTTGTTTCAGAAATTTGGGACGAATCGAACACGAAAAAAGGAAATCCTATCTTGCAAACCTCTACAAAATTTCTGTGGACCATTTTTCCAAATTACGAAATCTTACATGCGTCTTTAATGCCAAAATTGCATTAGAATCTTCAATGACGCTCATACTAGCATTGAAGGGAAATTAGCTGAGTAAAATTGTTCTAAGTTTAGAATCAATACTTCCGGCACTTGAGGACATTTTTCAAAGCAACTTTATTCAATTACAAGTTTCGATCATCAGCTGTGATCGTCGTCAGGTCTCTTCCTTTCCGACAATTAAAATTCTTCCTATACTTAATTGAATAATTTCTTTTCCTAAGATTTACAAAAACAATAACAACAATCCACATGGAAATATCTTTTTTGGGTCAAGTTAAAAAAGTTAGTAGTGTTGAGCACCAAATAGGGCTGACATGGACACCTTTAGATGAATTCATCTTTTCTTTTGTACTACTATTATTATTTTGTACTAGAATTGTTCTATTTTATCTCAAAGCTGTATTACAATTTTGTCTGAACATTCTTGACAGAGAGAAGTTCTAGGTTGATTTCTTAAAATTTTGCATATTGGTCATACAGATTTATTATTTAAAATTGCTGCGTAGAAATAATAATGCCAGTTGAAGAAATTTGTCTTGACTTGTCGCTTGACCTCTTCAAAATTGACAATATATTTTACGTACTTTTGCTTGTGATACTAATTCACTGATCTTAAGATCTTATTCTTAAGGCTAGTTTATTGATAATATGTTATTTAAGATTTGCCGTAAAAGTAGAATTATTCACCATACGATTTCACTACAAAGGCACGGTATCATTGATGACACCATTAATCATTTAAACAAATAAGAATTCGCAATAAAACATAATCCAAAACACTAATAAAACCACAAGGTAAAAGAAAAATATAGTACGATCCAACACAATTGTAAAAAATTCCCAGTCATTGACTATTGAAATTTGAGTTTCTTTTTTGCCCATGTTTCTTACAAATGCTTGCAAAGCAGGAATCACATCTGATTCATACTGATCCTGTGATTCGGTCCGACTTACCTCCTCTTTATGCCCACTACTACCAGGGGACACAGATACAAAATCAGATGTGTCAGTAGTCGGTCGATTCAACAAGATGAAAGGTGGGATGACATCAAATACAATTTTTCTTAGCTACCGCAAATTTCATTAACGAAATTAAGACATTAGGAATATAAAATGAAACTTGAAGATGAAGAACCTACCCAAACGGGCATCCTTCGCACGGAAGGGTTAATGTCATATATGCATATGGTGAGCACATTTAAAAAGATCGATGTTGATATAAGGATGCTCAACCTTCGGAAGTATGATACTAAAAGAAAAATTAAAAGCAAAACTAGACAAGGTTTAAAAAAATGACCTTAGAACTTAATACCTAGTTTGGAAGGTTTACCGTTTACGGTAGTATGTAGTGAATACCCCATCAAGAATATGGATAACAGAGTAACAATTCCTGAAAGAATTATTCGCAAAGTTAATTTGTTCTCATAACTGGTAAGACTTCAAACTACTCACCCAAAGGTATCCTAAACCCAGAAGTTATGGGAAGAAGGCAACTGAGAAGTGTTCCAAGAATTCCAAGAAATAAAACGAAGTTACAAGCAGAAAATATGGCTTCTCCCCGTCGTTTCCACTTCATGAGGAATGTGACCTGCATATATGGATCGTCGTCATAATACACGCGATCCACTGTGCCAGGAACTCCTGAGCGTGTAAAGGAAATAATTAGAAATTGGTAAAGTTCCAAGTTAGATTTATGTATGTACTTCCTATTAGCTCCCACCTAGCGTCAGGCATCAGCTTACTGAAATCTCCACCACTCTTCGAGTCAAGCTGAAGATTTATCTACCATGGGTAAAATACAGGTTATTAGTTTATTAGTCAATCAAATGGTTTTTATTCAACCTTCGCTGCATTGCTTGTCCAACTTCCAAATTTTAAAGAGCAGTTGTGTTGATCGAACGGATAATTGGTCACATCTGTTGAGCATGAACTTTTGAATACTCCTGGTACAAAGGAAGTGCAGTTTCCATCATGGCTGACAATCACATTTGTCTGATACGTATTATCCAAAATGGTATCTAAGCTGAAGAGTACATAGAAAATGTAAATTTTTACGGTTGTAGTTGTGTAAGACTAAGTCTTACTAAGACAGTCATACCTATTTCGTAAGTAAACATCGGATCTCCAAATTCTGTGAAAGGGAATCTGCAAACTCTTAATCCCATCATAGTTCGACGGATCCCATACCAAGTTATAGTCAACCCATTTCTGAATATGTTTATTGTAGAAAAGTATTAGGAACAAACAGTGCAGTTTGTACTTTGTATAGTTTTACCAAGGTCAGCCAAGCCTGTGTCGAAAGAAGGTCATCCTCCGTATCCTAAAAATATATTGCTTAATTTTATTTCCGTTTTATTTTAGTAACACTTTGACTAGAAATTTTACCAGCAAATAAATAGTCGTAAGAGCTATACCAATTTTCATATCCAGCGTGTCATTATAATTACGCACGGGCCTCTCTTGTAATGTTGTATTCGTTCAGGAGTTTATCCAACAAAGTCTTCTCAATTGAGCTAGCGAAACAACGATTGCCTAGAAAAGTCGAGTATGAGTTAAAACCACTCAATACTAGTGAAATAGTTTTGCTCTTACTTACTAGCAAAGATTCCCAACAGAATTATGCCAGCTGAAAAATAATCCTTCAAGCTCATTTTTGCAGCGTTACCAAATTACAGCTTTATGAAATTCTGATTTCTTGAGAGTATGAGGATTTGACTTCATGTCCAAATGGATACTAACAAATAGAAACCCGAGGGAAAATTGTACTCATGTCATTTAGCCCAATTGGATTGCATAAAAGTCATGTAATGAATATATGCCCAACCATTCCGATCCCATCAGAGCTACTTATTACTCAGTATAGGTAGGCTGTATATTTATTAACACAGTCAATTCAAATAATAGTTAATTGAGAGAATCAGTCGTAATAATACTTTTGCTCGTCCACCAACAGGCTAGCCATTTCTATTTTTTTTTTTGTAGGGTTTTTATTCGTGTCTTCACTGTCATTGCTATATTCATGATTTTGGATATCTTAATTCCTTAACTATTGTATATCTTTTAAAAATTAAGAATATGGAGTGGTTCATTTGTGATAATGTATTTTTTAAATAAATGAGCAATAAAACATAATGCAAAATAATTTGGATGCCACAATAATAGTTAAGAGCGTGAGTCGATTCAACACAATGGCAAAGTATTCCCAATCATTTACAGCCGAAATTTGATTTTGCTTTTTATCAAAATTTTGAACTATTGTTTGTAAATCAGAAACAAGTTCCTCGTACTGATCCTGTGAGCCGGTTCGGCTTACATCTCTTTTTCCAGTGCCTGGTGAATCACGAATAAAGTTATCGTGTTTTGTCGGTCGCTTCAGCAGAATAAAAGGTGGGATGAAGTCCAACATAATTTTTTTCAGCTACGATGAAATTTGTCAATAATAATTACATGAACTAATACTCGTACAATCTTAAGAACATTAGCCTACCCGAAGTGGCATCCTTTGTATTGAGGGGTTGAGATTATAAATGTGAACAATGAGGACGTTCAACGTTACAGATATGGTTATCAGAAAACTCAGTCTCCGGAAGTACGATACTAAG
>WJEZ01001561.1:5464-16964 GCA_009869925.1 Thalassaphorura encarpata
TTTGTAAATGATGTGCTGGAGGGATGGTTAGTTAGAATAATTTTCTTAGGCATTTTCTTTTGCAAGTTATACAATAGTATTTTATTATCAACACATATAGAGTAGGAAAATTATTTTTATTTCACAATGTTGGCCAAATCTAATAAAATATTGTTGTTTTTTGAAAATTCTTGAATTTTGCATTTATTTACAAATAATACAAAAATCTCAAATTCTCATTTGGCGTTGAGGCAAGGAATCCTTGGAGAGGCAAGTGACGAAAATCAAATTCCTCCGACCTCTTGTCGTCGTTATCAGATTTTGTCAATTCATCTTCTAAATTTCAACGTTTCATCATCGTTCCATTTGTGTGATTAGTTCTTAGGTCTGAGGGTGAAAGACCCTCAGTCGTAGGGACGTCGGCCAGGTAGACAGACGGACATTGAAATTGTGGGGTCGGAGGAAAAAAGACTCAAGTCATCATGAAGATCACAGTCACTACACTCTCAGATGCAATTTTTAATTTAGATGTGAGTGAAGAGCTTGAATTGGAAAATTTTAAAGCATTTTGTGAAGTCGAGTCGGGAGTTCCTGCTCCAGAAATTGTTATTGTACTCAATGGACGTCCACTGATTGGGGAAAAGACGTCACTCAAGGTAAGACAATAGTATGCTACTTGACTATTATTTATTTTTCTAATATTAATTTTGAATTAAATGAATGGATTGTATTTAATTTTCTAATTTTTAATTTTAGGAACATGGGCTTAGTGATGGGGATATGGTTATATTACAACATCATCGACCTGCGTTAAGTCAAGGTAACAGTGGAACAGCATCCGGTGTTTCTCAACCGGATCCAGGACTACCCCGCTTGGATTTTAGTAGCATTCAAGTTCCAGGGCGCTCTGCTCCAGGACCAAATGCAGGTCAACGGATTCCTCGACCTGGGAACTCAACAGAAGACGACCCAGCTGTCATTAGAGATCAACTCATGAGTAACCCTGAGCAGTTGGCTCTTCTTAAGCAAAATAATCCACCTTTGGCTGATGCACTCCTCAGTGGTGATTTTGGTAAGAATATGTCATAATAAAATTCATGGGTTATCGAAATTTGAAATGATATATTTTCTTGGATTATCACAGAGAGATTCTCAAAATTAATCCGAGAAATGCAACGAGTACATAGGGAGAAAGAGGCACAACGTATCCGACTACTGACTGCGGATTCATTCGATGTTGACGCTCAAAGATTAATTGCAGAAGAAATCAAGCAGAAGAATATTGACGCAAATATGGAAGCTGCAATGGAGTACAATCCAGAAAGTTTTGGAACCGTTTGTATGTTATATGTCAATTGTTTCGTGAACGGCTACCCAGTCAAAGCTTTTATTGACTCAGGTACTGCAACAAATATAAAATTAAATGTTAGATTTTGGGTATTAATTATTTGACTGATCCAGGTGCACAAACAACTATCATGTCTACAACTTGCGCTGAACGATGTAACGTAACTCGTTTGATCGACACACGTTTCTCTGGGATTGCGAAAGGTTAGGAAATATGAAAGTACTAGTTTGTAATTTCATTAATATTCATCACGTTTTAGACATATTTAGCATTCAAATGGGCATACTGGCCAGCATTAATGCAATTTTGTCACAATAGGTGTTGGTGTTCAAAAAATTATTGGTAGAATCCATATGGTACAGCTTCAGATTGCAAATGGTTTCTTTACAACTTCCTTTTCCATCCTCGAGGACCAGAAAATGGACATGCTACTTGGACTTGATATGCTACGACGTCACCTGGTAATTAGATTAAACTCTTATTCATTATGTTTGGATCAAAGGTTATCCAACCAAAAAAATTACCCTTTCAATCATCAAATCTTGAACCTTCATTTAAATTAATAATTGTTCCGTGCTTTCATTTCCAGTGCGTTATTGACTTACAACGAAATTGCCTGAGAATTGGGACCACACAGGCTGAGGCACCATTTCTATCAGAATCTGAACTTCCAGAGTGCGCACGGCTGACAAATCATAAGTCAGATTCACATTTGGAACATGAACAAAATTTGGCTGATCTTGGTGGAGAAGATGTTGGGCTAGCAAAGGCTATTGAAGCAAGTGTGAAGGAACAAAGCCAAGGAGCCTCAAAGAAAGAGTCTTCCAATCCTCCTGCTGGATCATCCAACAGTAAGAGGAGCAGAAAACACTGACTTGTCCAACCCTACCATTTGCAAGATGTTCCTTTCCTCCTCCTTTAAGCACCTTTATACTACAAGTATTCATTCTATCGATTAATGAGGATAATCGACCGTTAACCGATTGTTGAAGACTAAATTCCAATTCCTATCCTTCTGTAAAATTCTAATGGAGATTTATATCTCGAGGCTGCTCTTTGAATAAATTTGGATTTTAGTATTAAAGATCTCGGCAGCTTTATAATTTATTGTTTCTGTATCGTAACAAATTGAGTCCTTCGGCTTTGCTGCCTTCTTTGAAAACGTTTCTATTTGATGGCAATAGTTGTTCTGAAATTTTCTTTTGACTTGATTGTGATTGATGTGACCATTTTTAATTACTATGTGTATGATTCTCATTTATCAGGTGCAGGTGACAGTAATGCTCAAATTGCAGATGAGAAAACTGTACAAGAGCTTATGAAATTGGGGTTTACTCGTGAGAACGTAAGTTTACCCTAATTTTGAGATAAGTTTTTCATCACTTGGCAAAATTATTAAACAACTTTTCAATTTAAGGTTATATTTGAACTTGGACGATTTAACGGCGACAAGAATCAAGCTATCGCTGCTCTTTTTGCAAAATCATTTAAATTCTAATTGTATCAGTCCAACAGCTGATTGTTCCATCCACAAGCAGAAATCAAGAATTTGGATGAATTTTTTTATCATTTGGGTTTGATTATGTTTGAATATTATTCCTTTGAATGATTTGTACTTGTATTTGCAATTTTGCAAATCGGTGTAGGACGAATTTTGATACTTAATGTTAAAAGTCTTTGAAATTCTTCTAAGGTGTAGGTCAGTAGTTTTTGCCTAGATTATACACTTATTTGTCACTTGCTTTGAAAGTGCCTTTCCGTGGGGGATATTAACCGATACTTGGGAAATGTTGATTAGTTGAGAGTATGATTATGTGTCCTTCTGTTGTACTTAGCATCTCGTGTTAGATTAAACCTTTAGAGCACTAAACTTGAACTATTACACGGATGATCATAAAATAAAGATTAATTTTGTAGCGGTGACTAGAATTATATTTCATCATTCCAAAATGAGTTACGCATGTGCTTCTGGAAGTAAAGTTGCGAACTTGAGTTCTTTCAATACGACTTGCTTTCCATCAGGCTGAACTGAAGTGGAGGTTTGGATCGGAAGGAAGACTTTATATTCCAGAACCCGGTGCAGAAACCGGGTATTCATCCATAGTACTTGCTGTACACTTCACCCCAAGTTCTCATAACGCATTCCAGTCCTCTAGTCAATTTTGACTTGTTCAGATCAAAATTTTGTCATCTAAAAAATTGACAATATAAATATTCAAGTTTTTTATGTGAGTAGTTTTTTTCAAAGTATAGGATGCCCGAATCGAGTTTTAAATTGACTGAAATTACGTGTGATTTTACTGTTTCAACAATTAGGTGAAAATTTGTCTGCTGGTCCTATACCGTGAAAGCACTCTACAGAACCTACAATTTTGATAACGACTAAAAGTGATACAATTTGTGTTTGAATTGTTGCAAAGTAAAATCTGTTGGCAAATTTTTTCATCCAACATTTTAAACTGCATTAAGGGAAGGAACGTAATACATGTAAGTGGTCTCGTCTGTTGGTCAGTTTGAGTTTATTCAACTACGTATTCCAATTCCATCCAAGTCGACGGCACGTGGCGTGGAGGTGATTCCATAATTTGTAAAATTGGTAAAAGTGAATTAAATTGTAAGCCAAGGAGAGGAAGGAAGTTCTGGAGAAAGTGATCCATCATTCTTACACAGTACACATGATGTCAAGTCCAGTTGAGTTCCCGTCAGTCATAGTCCGATCATCCGTCCACCCAATCCCTCTAATTTTGATGGAGTGAAGAAAGGAGAACATTTCAAATGATGACCATTTTACCTATTTCTGGCCCAAGTACGTAGAAAGTATATTTTCGTCATCGATTTCATGTTCTGTACAAAATAGAAATGAGTCCACACCGCACTCGTCGGAAATTGAATTGAATTGTTTGAGCAGAAATTACTTTCAGGCGAGTGAACTGGACTCAATTGCGTTGCGTTAGTCGGAACTCAAGTAGCTAGAAAATGGATCAAATTACGCCTAAGGAAATAGGGAATAAGAGGGACTGCTAGCGGAAGGCAGGCAATGAAAATGATAGCGTCAATAAGAAGAGGACGAGAACGTGAATCATTAATTTGACTTGTAGCTTAATTCGACTTGGCAGAAACTATACATTCACGACTTGTCCAAATCCTTTCCTGAATTAAACATCGCTAGAACCAAAAGTAAATACGAATAGCTTCCGTGATATAAGTTTTAGCATCCACTCATATCAAACTCAATAAATCTTTGCAGACCCACTACTACTTTAGAAATTAATCCGCTTGCGAAACCATACGCAATAAGTAAAGTCGCAATCCCTAGCTTCCATCTCTAATATTTTTGATACCTTAATACATTATGAATCGCGACTATTTGTTTACTTATTCTTTGTATTCCATTTCTTCCAGTAAGCAGTCGTACCTTTTCTAAATTTCTCTAGCAGCTTAACTACTCACAAGAATCTTCCTTTGATCCGATTATTCTAAAGAAATGAAAACATTTAAGATGTTTTCTTCCTTCTGTTCAGGACATTGAGACTGCTAAAACAGTATAATGAAAAGGTTAGGCAGGCAGAACTATGATCACTAGAACTCAGATATCGAAATCAGATCTTTCTTTTGTTAGTATTTTCCATAGATCTCGTATTAATAAGGAAATACAATAGATACATACGACGCATGATTTTAAGCAATTTCCAAAGCATAAGATTAGCGATTCGAGTCTCGCACGGTATTAATTTCCCATTCTTTGCGAGTCTGTTTTTCCCTTTATAGAAGAGTTATTGAATGGAAAATAGATTTTGTGATGGTCTAAAAGTGGAGTCTGCTCATAAGTACGCCAGAAGTTGGAAACGTAACATGATCGCTGGTCAATTCGGACAAGATGAAAGTACTGAGGGAATATAGATGAAAGGTTCGGGTCACTTGATTCTTATTTACTCTACTGTGTAAATCTTGATCAGCTCAATTCCGCTGTGGCTTTACTTACTACTTGGCCTTTCTCCCCATTCGAACAGAAACAGAACTAACATGGGCTAGAAATAGGTCTACGACTGAAATTCATAAACAACGTCCATAGATTGTCATTCCTTTGGAACAAGAATAATTGGTTTTTGGTCCCTGCTGGGCTGAGTAAACTGGATGAACGATGAATAACGAGTCGTGCAAGTTCATTAAATTCATGTGAAGAGAGATTAGCATAGCGTATTCATAAATAATTCTTGTATTGCATATGTACTTTTATTTCGTTGACTATTGCGACGGATGAAGCAGGAAGTACGTACACGTACGGGTGGGATTGGGGATGATGGGATATAAATCCGATTTGTCAACAAACATTTTGACTGCGAGGAATAAAATTGATGATGCTGAATGTTGAGTGTTTTCATGGGAAGGATGCACTTGGTGATGATGACATCAAATTCATCAAAAACTCTTATGTAAGCTTTGCAAGGTTGAAAACATGAATTTTTCAATATTACATTCGGGTAGGGAAATCCTATTTCTGCACGCCAATAATAATTCGACGAAAAAATGATGAATGAATGAATTATGGATCGGTTGCCTGTGACTAAGCTGCCGACATGAAGGCAAGGCAATCAATTTGTGTACTAGTACAAGTAATATTAGTATTTAGATAGAATTCTGATAAAACGTACTAGCCCAGGTGTTTCATTAGATACTAATTAGGTAGCCTTGTATTGTCTTATCCAGTCTTGTATGCAGTATTATTAGACGAGATAATAGTGAGATAGGAAGACAACTCCCATAAAGTGCTAATACTTCTAAAGCTTCTACAAGTTGTGGTTGTGATAGAATGACAGGAGTAAGAGAATACCTGTCGTTCGTGTTTCACACAGTAGTTGTGACCGCCCCAAGTTCTATCCCATTATCTTCACTCTTCTCCACGTGTGTGTCTTCTGTTTCCATGCAATATTTAATTTTCATACCTCTTCTTCTACTTCCATCTCTTCAGATCAATACTTTCCAAATATCTACCCAGGACTCATAGCTTCCTACAAATATAAACTAGATTCTCATAGTATATTCTGTGCCTACGAAATGATAACTATAAAATCGAGATGTCCACGAGTGAATTGGAAAAGTTTTATTTCGAATGTTAATCAAAGGACATGCAATAGTTTGATTGCTTTTGCTAGACAATGATAAGGAATCAAATCATAATAATCTTGCTAGAGTAGTAAAAACTTTTCGCAGCTAGTTTATTCGAATCTTTGGGAGGAAATGACCACTTTCCTAATATGGAATGTACTTTGCTCGATTACCTGTTTCCGATGTTTTTTTTGCACTACTGTCTACTGTGAGACTTTTGATGAGCTATGTAATTAATTATAATGTTGAGGAGATACGTACATGACGTAGACATTGCTCCCAATAAATAAGCAATGCTAGTCAGTCAGAAAANGATACGTACATGACGTAGACATTGCTCCCAATAAATAAGCAATGCTAGTCAGTCAGAAAAGGAATGAGTCATTCGAAACGGAACTCTTTTGTTACCTCCTTCTTCCCATGGCAAGAAATACTAATCCATCTTCTTAGCTCTGTGTCTTTATTCATTCACAATAAGGGTCAAAGCATCAAAGCTTCTTGACTGGAGCCCACGAGCTCACAAATATTTAACCAAATACTTTCAAGGTGTGTGTTTAGCTTTCAGTTCAGTTGAGATGGAATTTTTTAGCCAAGCAATTTTTGTAGTATGTACATAAATTCTGGGCTCTAGTGCGTGCAAGTGAAACGAATCTTTGAAACTGGACCAAAGTTTTCCCCAAATCATTCCAAATCCAATTTGAATTTATCTTTACCAAGTTCTTTTTGTCATTTTCCCATGAATAGTGTTATAGTGATATCAGAGAGTAAACATGAGACAGTTGAAGTGACAGGCATTATTTCTCTCGTGGAAAGGTAGAGCAGGACTCCCTTGAGATGATTTTCCAATTTTTGGTTCCATGTGAGTATAAGTTTCATTAACAAATTCTGGGTTCTAAGTGCGTGCAAGTGAAACGAATCTTTGAAACTGGACCAAAGTTTCCCAAAATCATTCCAAATCCAATTTGAATTCATCTTTACCAAGTTCTTTTTGTCATTTTTCCATGAATAGTGTTATAGTGATATCAGAGAGTAAACATGAGAAAGTTGAAGTGACAGGCATTATTTCTCTCGTGGAAAGGTAGAGCAGGACTCCCTTGAGATGATTTTCCAATTTTTGGTTCCATGTGAGTATAAGTTTCATTCAATTGAATTACTTTTCTTATCCTATCCTCTCCTCTCCTCTTCCATCCTTCTTGTTTTTCCAATTTCAATACAGCTTCCTTTTTACTCCCAGACAAGTGGTTCTCTTTGGCCAAGTTATATCGAAACTTTGAGAATTGGCCTGGTCATACTATGAGCTATCAGTGAATAAATTGCATATTTGGAATAATCTGACCCAAAATAGTTAAGATAATTTCAAACTTGTACCTTGGATTCATAAACCCTGCAGAATCAGCACACATTTGTCAAAATCGTGAATCCATCAAGCCTTAAGAACCCTAATTCTGAAATGAATGAATTCAGTACAGTAAAAAGCGAATATAATATCGAAACTTTGAGAATTGGCCTGGTCATACTATGAGCTATCAGTGAATAAATTGCATATTTGGAATAATCTGATCCAAAATAGTTAAGATAATTTCAAACGTGTACCTTGGATTCATAAACCCTGCAGAATCAGCACACATTTTTCAAAATCGTGAATCCATCAAGCCTTAAGAACCCTAATTCTGAAATGAATGAATTCAGTACAGTAAAAAGCGAATATTTCTGAATAGAGTCGAAGAGGAAGATATTAAAGCTTGGGATTTAGAAATAAAAAGTGAAGCACTATTATTGTAGTGAATTGCGTTTTGTATCTTGTTGCTTATCCACTTGAAATGAGATGATGGCTAAGAAGGGTGACATGCACACATATGGTACATATGAAGGAAGGATGGAGCAGTGCAGTGAGGGAGTTTAATAAGATAGACATGAGATGAGACAGAGACTGTCCTAGACATCAGACGGAGTCAGGCGATAAAAGGAGCATGTGGGTTTTATAAGTTTAGTGACAGACAAGAATCTTAATAGAATATTTCTCAAGATTATTTTTCTCCGGGATGCGATGGTAGCTCGACATTTTTCGCTGAGTTGAGGGAAATGGAACTATTTATCATCATTAACATCTCTTAATCTCGACTTAAATGTGCGGGGTGTTAGCAGGAGTCCAACCGAAGAAAATATCCTCAGCCTTATCCTAAAATGTGACTAGCAGTGCTGCAAGTAGTAACCCACATTAGGCTTTCCTTGCAAAAATAACCTTCCAGGCGGCTAAGGTTTAGTTTGTTTATAGTATAGAAGGTTATTAGCAACCTCGAGACGAATAAACCATCTTAATCTGGCATTAACACGCCCACAGTCAAAGAAGTTGAATATTTCTAATGAAAGGCTAAAGGTGTGACTTCAACTTCATTTTATTCAGAAATAAAATTATGTACTACGAAAGACTTTTTGCTGGGGCCACTTAAAATTTAGATCGAGTAGGGCGTTGAGATTGAGCTCTTAAAATGTTCTTTTATCATATGAGAATCGTTTGAGTAAATGCAAATTCAAGTGCCATCATGCGAAATTGAAGTGCTCACGCCTTCTTCTTCTTGGGAAGGCGAGAAGGGAGAAAATAAGAGCCACTGGCTTTGACTCTATAAAATAGTCTTGCTTGAACTTCTGCAGATTCAAGAGAATGCATTAGGAATTCTACAGGGTAGTGTTGACGTTATTTTGACTAGAATACCCAAGATTCCTTTCACAGTTGAGAAGAAACGACTTACGAGCATATCAGAGTTCTGTTCGTAGCTGTGAATTTGAACTACTAAAATTGTCCTTTATACGCCTTTTACAGTCATTTGTAGAATTCTCTTTCTATACTTTTCATCAACCTTAAAAGTGACAACTTTTGCAAACATGGAATTTCATTTTTATTGATGTTTTCTGACTATAAAACGAGTTCAGGAAAAATTTAGATTCAGAATGTAGCTTGAAAAATAACTCAGCTGATTTCACAGTAAACTTACACGAATGTACGAACTGCAGTAAGAAATCTAAGCTGAAACTCAAGTAATCATGTTGCTTTGATGTTGCAAATGGTTTCTACTTATTTATTTAGGGTGTTTCTGACCCTAGTATAAATAGAGGTCAAATCAATAAAAGAAGGATCCTGAAAGGAAAAATCTTTTATCCATACAAGCTTATTTCTAGACATAATTTTCTAAAGCATTCTAACTTTTTCTGTTATTTATTCACAACTCTGAGTGGTTCCTGGATTGAAGGATTTTGACTTTAGAACTTATTTGTCATGGAATTAACAACCCGTACATTTTCAAGTTTAGAAACTTTCATATCAAGATAGTATAATATTGAACTTTCAGTCAGAGTTATCCATGCTCCATTTGGCAAGTGCTGATGCCGTGACATCCTTCACCTAACAGACACGAGGAATTTTGCATCCCCACAAAGATATGAGCATAGGATATTCTATTTTATATTTTTGAGCTTGGGATGGACTTTCTGCATTTGACAGCACTTTTATCATAGGCTTGTCGGATTTTAAAAGTCCATTTCTATGCTTGAGTGTGTTTTCCGCTCCAAATTGTCTAAGATTAGAGTAAAACGTTTGATGTCTCTGCACTTTCTCCAGCTCCAGAACTTTCCTAGCAATTTGATAGCGCTAGCGAGTTTCTTTTCTGCATTCTAATATTCTAAGACTTCACAAACAGACTTAGTTGCATTTATCGGAATAACCGCTCCGTACATTAGCTAAAGGTTATTTTATTTTTTCTTAGATTGATCTGCCATACTGGATTCGAACTCATCATGCTGAGAAACTACGTGCTTCAAAGCTATTTTCAGAAAGTTCTTCATCTGTTTCACACATGAATCAAATCAACGTAGTTAATGGAGCAGAAAATTGGGTGAATTGTAATTCAGATGACCAATGCCAATTTCTTTGTTTCAAGTACATTGTGAGTGTCTCATTTACAATACGTGGAGAAAGTGAGTGAGGGAGTCTGTTGAAACAGAAAACGGGTGAGAGAGAAAAATGCGACCCTTGGGATGTTGTGGAAATTCCGTCTTCAAATTATTCTGGACAATAGAGATTTTCTTCAACGTCGTATTTGCGAGGAGGTTGTTCGTAAACTATACGGGCGATATTATACTCGGCGGTCTGTTCCCTATTCATCGGCGTGGCTCTGGATCTGACACTTGTGATAAAATACAGGTTCGTCCTTCTTTCACTTCCACAATATTGCTTTTATCTATTTCCGCAGACAGCACCCAATCCCAGCACGCACACATGCATTACGTCGACAGGGAAATTAATATAATGCTACTCTTGTCGCTTCTTTAACGAAAATAATTCCTAACTAATTAAAACTCTTCGCATACCAACTCGTATTGTAATTTAGCCTAAAGTAATTTCGTTGTTTAGATTAATTTCTTCAACTTCACGCTGAGCATTGGAACATTATATTACTTCATTGTATTCTTCTCGTAGAAACTTAAGTTTGTCAATTGTCAAAGTTGTCCAGTCTCCGGGTCAAGGAAATAACTTTTTATGACAGCCTTTCGTTTCCTGTCATTTTGTCAACTAACAACCGAAAGTTTTTTATTTCTACGTCCCAATGACTGCGATCACAGAACAAGAGGATTTCCTATGCTCTCAATTTTTAAAGTGATCGCAGTTCCACTGGCAGCAGCTATGATTAAATATGTAGGATAAAAGTTACAATAATGTTTAAATCCACTTTGCGTGAAGAAAGAACAATGGAAAGAGTAAGAATTTGCAGTCATTTTTAATTCCAACCATGCAGCAGCGTTTTGATCCTCCAGGGATTAAATCCCCTAACGCACAAACCTCCGGAAGTCTGGCAAAGAAAGACAGTTGAGTCCATATCTGGAAAAGCCATTCCTTTGCCAGGATACACAAACTGCCCTGAACCCTTTTATCATTTACCCGGAATAGTCGTTGTCGTCATCCTATCAGTTAGTACACTGCAATGGACACAATATTCATATTTATATCCTGGGTTGTAGTTGGAGGATGGAGTTCAACCACTGGAGGCACTTCTCTACACAGTGGATAAAATC
>WJEZ01001562.1:0-16955 GCA_009869925.1 Thalassaphorura encarpata
TCTAAAGATTTCCCAGTCACAGCCACTGGACTGTTTAGGTCAAAGACGTAAGTGTATGCGGAGAAATTCCGCTCATCCCAATCCAATTCGCTTGGGTTTTTGAATCTCAATGTGAACTTTTGAGCAGAGTTCAAATCTGGATGAGGAGTTTTGTCGAAGGCAAGTTCTATTGGGGTTACAGCGCTAAGAATTATAGAATTATATCCCGATTCGACAAATTTCCCAATAAAATTTGTTGAGAGACAACTAATATTTTGCATCACTTGAATTTCTGCAATAAACGTAACTTCTGGTTTACTCTTTTTCTTGGGTAACTTGAATTTGTAAAGCTGCATTGTTTTTCCATTGACGATTTGATCTTCTGACTCGAAGTCGTCTTCCTCACGGACCATGACCAGAATCCACCCTCCACTCTCGTGCAATATTACTTTGCGCACAAAATCACCCTTGGGCTTTTTACCCGTCCATGGCATTTCTAGTGAATAAAACGGTTTTGATTGTTTTAATCGTTTCAGCAAGTAGACAAGTATCTTATCTCTCCATGTTATTAAATACTCTCCATAAATCCCAAAGTCAGGGATTCGAGTAGCAACAATTGAGTCTAGATCTTTTGGTTCCTCAAAAATCAATTCCTTTTCTACTAGTGCGGATTTAAAATCCCATCGTGAGATCTTGTAGCCCTTCTGGATCGTTGTCTGGTCAGAAAGACAAAATAATTTGTCCCCGTGGAATTTAATATTCATGACCCAAGACTTATTGTCCAGTTCAAAGGAATCTCCAAAATTGAGAGACTTAAAATTTGCTGCTGGGAATTTGGCATTTGTTAACCAGGCCCCATAAAATTCAGCCCCTTCAAGATTCGCACCTCGAAAATCCGTGGCGTCGCAGAGTGAATGACTCAAATTTGCTCCAGGGAATTGAGCATGCCGAAAATCTCTTCTAGTGAAATTAAATCCAGCAATGTTCAAAATGCTAATTGCATTTGCAGAAATCTTGCCCAATAATGGCAAATCTTTTGATTTTTCAATAATTTCATTCAAAAGGTAAGAAAATCCTTGATTCGTTCGAGCCATTTCAGCCAAGTCAGATACAACTGCCTTATTCAACAGTAAATCTCGACTAAACCCAAAATCTTTCCTTTGAACGTCTTCACTCGTAAGGTCAACTGAGTTTAAAAAATAATCAAAGGTACCTTGTAACCCTTCTACTAAATCCCTTGCCAGAAAATGCTCCAAAATAGAGTGATGAAGAAATCGAAACTCATTTGAGCCAAACTGAACCAAACAAGCATTCCGTAACGTTCTCAAAATATCTTTTTCGTCTAGAAATATCTTTTTGTGGCCCCCATTGAAAAGGGCCAGAAGGGCTTCATCGTGTATTGGTTCTGCAAATTTTATATCAACTGTTTGAGAATCCCTAAACCCTTCGTCTCTGACTAATCCACTCACATTGTTCACTTTGCTTTGTGCCAAATTCTGTGCATAAGCTAATAAATATGACTTGAGTTCCTTTGAACTCAGATTCCCTACTGACCCAATTCTCTGAATTTGAAAATCAAACCAGGCATCAATAAATTTGGCATAAATTGTCGATTTGGTCAAACACATTCGGCGTGCGTTATCCATCCCTACGTCATCATCATTTACATCCAATTCACCAACCATCGTGGGCAATAATTGCAAGATTAGGCTTAGCACAAATGGAGTTTTTGACAATTTCTTAAGGTCAGGAATTCGTTTGAACCAACTGCAATATTTTTCTGAAGTCCACCCAGAATTTTTGGTGACCGCAACCTTGACAAATTCCCAAGGAGTACCGTTGAGCACATCCAAGTCATACTTAGCCAAAAAGGCTACAAAATTATGAATATAATTTGAAATCTGACTAGAATTGAATGGCTCCAAATGGTACTCTTTGTATGAATTATTTTCTTCTACATGGTTTATATTAAGATTACGACTAAATAATTTACTTCGACTAGATTTGCCTATCATGTTTTCTATTCTGGATAAAATTACAACCCTGACATTCGTATAGGGAGGACTACCCCATTGGTTCAATATGTACAAATTTTGATTTGGATAAATTGCTTCGTATCCATCCAAAATGAACAAAAGATTTTGTGATTTGAACCAATTAACTTCGTGTGGTTCACTTAATCCATCCAATATGAACAAAAGATTTTGTGATTTGAACCAATTAACTTCGTGTGGTTCACTTTTCCCTATGTACGCATCAAATAAATTATTCGCACATTCTGTAAATTTTGACAAATGCAGATAAATTGGAATGGGTAAATTATTAGAATTAGCGTAAACCCTTTCTTCCCATATTTCATTGCAGAGTTTGAGCCCAAAAGACGTTTTCCCCATGCCAGAATCACCAAATATAACATAAGATACAATGTCATCATTACTTGTGAGGATTTTTTGCTTCAGTGAATCATAGTTCGGTCCATCTTCATCGACAACATTTTTGGTGGCTGCCACATTAGTTGAGTCTTTGAAATCAGGTTTGACATAAAGAGTATTTGCAATTTCTCCATTTCCCAAAAAATATTTGTACTCTTCCTTGAAGCGATTTCTCATAGACAAGAGTGTTTGGTCCATATTTGTGTACTCGGTCATTCTAGTTACGTTTATAAACATTAGTCTCACAGAGCAAGCGATCGAACAATTATATAAACTCACTTTTTAACGTTAAGCCCTCCAAACCCAGAAGATACTACATTAGTGTATAAACTTCTCAATTCACAAAATCTATCAGTATAAATGAAAATTGTAATGAAAATATTAAAAACTTGTTTACTAATTTAATTACTCACATTGCCAGCTTAAAATGCTCTCAACTTGTTCACGTGATTCACACTACGCTGAATAATTTGAGCTGAATGTTTTAGATTGCAAGAGTAATTAGAAGAGTAATAATGGTGCAATAACGTTGTTACGTTCTGTAAGAATTCTCCAACGTCAATGAGCCAGAGAAGGCTCCAGCTGCAATATATACTTGAAGAGCAAATACACAAGACACAACACATGCTAAAAATTCAACTCAGTCAGGGTTAAGTTTGGTAGATAGAATTTGGAGGACACACATTGCTTACAATTGCAAATCTCTTTCAGTGTTTGATTGCGTGAATGTGGGTAGAAGACAGAATGTGCTCAAAAGTTTGTTTTGGGTACTACTGTTGTAGAGATTCATGGTATGCAATAGCACACAAGCCGTACTAAAAAACTTGTACTCACTCCTTGACTGGATAAAGTGTTGATAGAGTGTGGACGTGTTAAATTCTGTATAGCTTTTTTATCATTTTACTCGTATTTTACATTGTCGTCCCATTATCGAAATATTGGGACCGTGAATACACGAAGGAAAACTTGACATTGAATTATTCGAAGTTGTTCTTCTACAGATATTTAAAAACATATTTATTCGGTAGTAATTCAATCAAGTCAGGTTATACGAAGAGGTAGTAGGAACCTTGAATTATTTGGAGATCTTTATGGTTAGGTCGATTTTTCAATTATAATGTTGTGTACGAAAGCCTTGCGATGCATGCCGTGGTTCCTTCGTACATTTAGTCTTCTTTATAAGGAGACGGAGCCGTCATAGTTAGCAGTTGAATAAACTTCGTCAGGCTATCCTGTACATTATATTAAATTATTATTGTATGTAGTGAGTATTAATCAGTTGTAATGTGTACATACCCATAAAACCAAGCGTTTTCTTTCTATACACAAAAGGGTAGTAAAGCAAAACCCCAATTAAACAGAATCCAATTGGGATAAAATAGTCAAAATTCGGGTCGTTGTAAATAGGAAGAACGACGAGGGCGACGGACATGAGGATAGCAATCATTGGAATTATAAGGGGAACCTGTGGAGTAGTAAAACATAATACGTTAAAACTCAATCTCAAATTACTTTTTGCACAATCTTACTCGAAATGGCCGATGAAGCTCAGGTCTAGTGTACCTCAGAACAAAGAGGGATATAAAGGCTAATGAGTAAATAATCCAGGAGGCAAAACTGAATGTGTCAATCAGAGAATTTATGCTGCTATAACTTATCATAGCCAAAGCAATTCCACTCTAGTAAATTACAAAAAAAAATCATTGGTTAAATTCACCCTTGAATTATTCGTATCGAAATTGTCCAAACATGTACATTGAATAAAATAGCAACGGTCGGTGTCAATTTTGTAGCATGCACGTACGAGAGCACGCTAACCAGGTGCCCATCTCTTCCAGCTACGTGTGCAATTCTGAAATTCATTATGAAAATTAATGACTAAATTTTATTTTGCGTACTTTAATTGTATTGTCGTACCTTCCAGCTGTGAAAAGTGAACCATTGGCCGTGCCAAAAATGGACATTGCGATTAGGACCGGCAAAATAAAACTCATCACACCGAGTTTACGATTAGCGAATTCCTGTAAATCCATTTAAAATTGTAATTGAGTTCAACTTGGCCAAGAAAAAAAAGATACAATCCTTACAATTCCAACTGCATCTTGAGCAATGATTTCTTGCATGGATAACACAGTCAAATATGAAATATTGGTGAGGAGGTAAATTCCTGTGATGATTGGCATGGCTATGACAATAGCCAAAGGAAGATTTCTACTAGGGTTGATCAATTCCTCTGTTAAAAAGTTGAGATTGTTCCATCCATCATAGGCCCAAAGCCCACTGTAAAATGCAACTGCAATGTCAAACCCTGCCTCACTCGAATAATCGTAATGATCTGGAAGTCCTCCAAATTCTCCAGTAATTAAATTGTAGACTCCGATTGAAATCACAATTGCTGGAGCCAATAATTTTGCACAAGTGAAAATGATTTGGATCTGGGAAGCTAATTTTGCACTCTGGATATTTATGAAGGCCACTACGACTATAAGAACAATAGAGATTTTAATTTTCTCTTCTATTAGAGAAATCTGTTAAAAATTCTTAGCTTACAGACGCAAACGACAGCTAATAGTTTCTTTGCCCTATCAAAATCTCCACTGTCCTTCCACCCTTCACAAATTGTTCCAGAATCAATGAATGGAAGAATGGCATAATTTGCAAAACTCATGGCAAGGACAGCCAATGACGATGGCTTGAGTAGAGTAGCTGTCATCCAAGCAAATAAAAAGGCTGGAAGCTCTCCGAAGAATTTGTGTAAGGGTTTATAGGCTGCCTGAAAATATGCATGTTCACCACCAGATCTTGGGACAACAGTTCCAAGTTCACAATAAGTGAGTCCAGCTGAAATTTATAATCACGATGGTCTCTGATTTGATAATTCACAGTTTTCTAGCAGCTTGTAATATTTTTACCTAATGTAGATACGAGTCCACAACCTGCCCAAACCGTTAAGCTGACGGCGACTGATTGTGTTCTGTCCAGAAGTTTGGCCGGTGTTATAAAAATCCCAGATCCTCTGTAAACCAAAATAAAACAAAATACATCATCAAGTTGCTCAATTATGATATATCAGTTGTCTAATAATTTGAGGAAAGGTAATCGGTAAGACCATAGGCACAATAAATTCAAATTCGCTTAATGCCCCAGACCTTGCTTCATTCGTAGGAATTGACAGTAAATAAATTGACTAATTTTTAATGCCAGTCAGCTTAATGTACGTACAAGGAGTACAGTCAGGTCAGGTCAGGGCCAGGGTGTCTTAAATTTTAGAAATAGAATAAAAATAACATGCATTGTAGTGCCAACTATCATTGCGATCCCACCGATGAGTCCAATCTGCCTTTTCATGTGGGCTGTTTCGCCGGCAGGAATAGCAACTGGAGTTTCGCCATTAGCAACTGGCTTTACAAATTCAGTGTCAAGAATATGTCCATTTTTTAAACCGTTGCGACTTTTCAAGCTTCCAGAAATTGATGGGATGTGTACTGGAAGGTCTCCGTTCAAGCCGATCCCATCTGAAATGATACGAAAATTATTTTCACGGTCCAACTGATTGAAAACGTGCATTCCAAGATTCCCTTACTTGCTTTGGAGTTCGGCGTGTCCATTTTGGCCTAGTGTGCGCTTTAACTGTGGTCACGAATCACGGTTAATTTTATTTTGAGAGCACCAGAGATATTCACACAATTTTGATTTGAACACGTTGTAGTAGTAAAACCTGATATTTGATTGAGTTCTGCAACTATTCACACACGAACTTGATATCTGGAGTTTAATTAGATACGGATTTAGATTCGTGGAGCTTCATTGTTTGGAGTATCATGAAAAATGTACAATAGAATTAAATCATCAATACAGATTACAGTGTATTACAATAAATTCATTCATTTGTTGCAAATTGAGAGCTGATTTAACCTCGGATCATCCAATTAGCGTTATTCTACCTGTTTGACAATAAATTCCAAGCAGCTGCTCTAATTCTACCTGTCTATTATTTACGTATTTAGGAAATTCACACACGAGACAGACAGACAAGTTGGCACTTGTGCCTACGTAACTTAAATTGAGTAATTTTGATGTAACGCTAATAATTGACGTGATGAAGTTTGTCTGTGGCTGATGACACGACACAATGTTGACTCAACTTCTCAACTCCTTGTTTTTATGGTATTTCAGTCCCTTCAACCCAAGCCCAGTACATTAATCAGCAATTTACAACTGATTGTTGAACAAGGGTTTAATTATACATTCAGGAATTCTTCCACTCAAGATGTGACACAACCACGGCTGAATACTAATTTCTGAAATGATAACGACCGATAGGAAAGAAAGGAATCGTTGACCTGAGCAGAAGAAGATTAAGATTAATGTTACGTTAGGTCAGCCCAGTATACTAGCCGGAGGGGACCACGGACCAGAGAAGGGACGTTGTTTGTAATCTCTGCTAATGATTTGCTCTTAAGACAATAATGGTCAAAGTCAAATCAACAAGGGAATTCCTAATAGATAATCTTATCAATTACACCATATCGTACACAAGTAAATATTTTACCCATGGGAAAGAGTAGAAGTGGAACTGGATGTGGTTTGTATCTGTCTGTGCGTATTTTTCTAAGATTAAGACAAATCCTTGACTGCCAAGACACTGACGGAACTAAATTCTTATGAAATGGAGAAAACTAGGTAAAATTCTTGACTAGGACATTTTCATGAAGGTGCATTAATTTTCGAGAAATTCTTACGTAGAGTGCAAAGTGCAAATCGCTCAGAGAGGTGGCTCTTTAACAATGAATATGAATTCGACTAATCCAGCTGTCACTCACTCAATCTGACTTTGACGTTTAGCACGAGCACTAGCACAGGCACAACACGAAGCTAAATGTTAAATCTACATTAAACCCTTCATTCCTAACCCTACGCTAGCCCGTTACGTTAACGTACATTTATTGTGAGCCACAGAGACATAATACTTCCTGCTAGTAATTGGTTCAATAGAGTTCACAAATATTATTCAGAATTATTATGTATGCTGATTATTTAAATGTATTCAGAAGAATTTATGTAGCCCGTGCCCGTGAAGTGTTTTGTCAACAAATTTCAAATGAATGATTTGACAGTTCTGCCTATGAGCGTTCAGTATTAACTTGGAATTAAGTTTTGACTCGTATGGGGGGGAGGGGGTTATAACACAGCTTTCTATATTTCTTTGCACTTGCACGGAAGTGGAACATCAATAGAAATTATAATTATTCCAATTTAAAATGTGTATGCTAAAAATAATGTAGCTCAAACTCAAACTATTAGCATTTGCAAGGCATAAGCATAAGAAGTTTAGGTCCTCCTTATCATTGTTGTTTGTAAAGTGTCCCATCCCAGATTTCGGGTTAGTGGTCTTTGGTCGCATCGTAATCAAGATTCAGTCAAGTATTGACCACAAGCCTTTGAACTAGCTAATCGTCAACTTTAGCAACGCACTATGCATTTTGAATGTGAACATTTTATTCAAGTCTTTTAATCGGCAATACAAATGGTCTTAAGGTACCTCACCTCATTTTAAATTTAACTATAACAAATCGACTCAAAAAATAAGATGTAAAGCAAATGCGACCACTTAAGTCAATGAGTCACAACAGAACAACTTTACTTATCACAAATTCGATAGCAATAGATTGAAGGATTTTGGAAAATTTCTAAAATTCGGTTTCTCTATTCACAAGTCACAAATATATTGTACTATCTAAACGCGATAACAATATATTCTTCCTGAATATAGAGATTAAAACAATAATTTCTAGATGTATATATAACTATAAATATTTAAAAACGCATACACTCGCACTTCATTCACAAGTCATGAGTCATGTTATGACATGTCAATCTACTTTTTCTTCGTGATGGCAGCTAAAGACCCTTCCAAATTCTTTTCTGTTATATGTGAAACATTACAAAAACCTATTTTTGTTTTTCCAAAGGAATTTGGCCCGGCTGAAGTTGGGGTATCCCTGTTGATAAAAACAATGTTGTTTGCAATCTGTAAAACTAAATGACTGATTTGTGATGAAACAAAATTTACCTTCCGACATTTTTCATCCGCATTTTACATTCAGGAGGCATTTCTTCAGGCTCATCATCTTCATCAACGTTAAACACAGAAGCAACTTTGAGAGACTTTGAAGGCAATGTCGAACCCACTGGAGTGATCAGTTTCTGTTTTTGTATGAAAGATAATTATGTAGAAACTTGTGATGCTCAGACACGAACTGGTATTGGAAACTTACAGGTTTAGAGAATATTGATCCAGATTTCGGAGGTACAATCTTAGCTGAGACTGGAGTAATTACCCTGGGATTTGAAAGGCCTGGTGGCTCTTTCTAAAAATTATACATGAAAAAGTCACGGTTAGCCTTGGTCAGGCATGATTTTGTAAACTATTTTGACTACTACTTACAGATGGTACTTGCAATTTCATTGAAATTCCACCAGAGGCAGGTCCCCGGTTCTCTTCACGATAGTATTGTTGGCTTTCATCATTTGTGGTTGTGCTCGGTGCAGGTAACCTGTTAGCTCCACTGACTCCGTCATTTTTAGGAGGAGCCTCCATGTTTACCCCAGAGGCGTATCTGGACTCGAACTCACTTCCTTCAAAAATATCCCTTGGAGGCTGATAGTTATAATTGTACTGACTTTCGTAGCTCCTATTCAAATTCCCTGTCCCTGTAGAAGAAGTAGTAGGAGTAGTTGGAGTTGCACTAGTCGGGTTTGCATTTGGTGTCATCTTGAGACTTGACCTCTCTCGTCTGTCGGAAGAAGATGAGGAAGATGGAGATGATGAATGGCGGCCTAAAGTTATGGTCAAAGAACTAATTAAAATCTTTAACTAGGATTCTTAACAATCTGGACAGGGATGTGTTACCTTTGTCTTTGTGATATCGATGAGAATGTCGATGTCGACGTCTGCTACTACTATCAGAACTGGAGCTCCTACTTCGACTTCTTCTACGATCTCTTGACCTTCTTCTCCTGGGCTCATTATCTCGATCATCGTAGTCTTTCCTCCTGTCATCTCGATCTCTGTCATTTCTACGATGGTCTCTGTCTCTGCTCCTCTCTTCCCCTCCTCCTGCAAAGCAACTGATCAAGTTAAATCGATGTTAAAGATTTTAATCAAAACCACGCTGCACTATATTGTGAAAACCTTGGAAGAATTTTTGACCTGATGACTGACTAGTTAGATTAACTTTACCTCTGTTGTACATTGTTGTGTCCTTAAATCGAATCGATTTGTCAATAAATTGTCCGCTCAAGCAGGCCAGGTCTGCCTGAGAATTGAACTGAATTTACCTGACTAAACAATGGAGTAAGCAAAGCACTAATAAATTTCAACTCATGGACAACGAGACCCTAAACTGAGCATACGAAAAGTAAAAAATGCTCTATTAAAGAAATCCACGAACGACTTGGGTGGCCTAGATCTAGACAGGGCAGGATTTAAAATAATTCGGGGTTTCTATTGAGTTGAAACTATAGTCCGTTGCATGGCGTCACGTATTCATCCATATCTCACACACACAACGTCGCATTCATTTTACCCGAATTCCACCTAATTAGCTAATTAATCATGCCAAATTAATGCACTAAGAAATTCTGGTTTTCTTGAGAATTCAGACCAATGTACAAAGAGTATTTTTTGACATTTCATTTTGATTTTTTATTTCACGCGTAGAGCAATCTATAAATGGTTTTGTGTTGTTGCGCTTACAAGTGTTTCATTTTTTCTTCTAAAGTATAAAATGACAAAACATTTAAATTAAAAACATGTCTTGTTTCAACTTTTTCCCTTGATAAGAGCATGGAGCAGGAGTGGCAGGCTGGCAGGCAGCAGCAGCAGTAGCAGCAGCAGCAGCAAAATTGCATAAAGTTGATTTTATTTTTATTTTGTGTTTTGGTTGCCCTTGTACGCGTGTGGTGCGGCTTTTTTGTAACTTAAGTAATTGAGGATTCGACGACTCTTTTTTACATCACGATTCGCGATTTCACAATGTGCCTACATCCTCGAACCCCTTTGCTGAAGTGCCTGTGCAAAATTAATCAAGAAAAATTTAACCCTTGCCTTCAATAATAATTCTAAAATCTACACGGTTCTTCTTACCCTTTCTTTGTCTGTTCCATGGTATTGACAATTATTTTCATTTGTACTGTTGTAGTAATGCAACCCTGTGTTATAGCTGATTTCTCGACTCACAACGCACAAAAATTCATTGACATTATGATCACTGTAATTGTAGCCGGACCCAATGTTGATGAGTTGAACAAATTTCCATCCATCACTCAGCGTAGAAATCATTTGTGTGAGTTCATCTTCATGGCATTGAAGGACACGATACACAAATTTGGCCTCATTGTTGACCTGTTTGCTTTTTAACTTTTCTTTCACGAGTTGAATGAGGGAGGTAATGTTGTAGAACTCAGCTTCCTCGAGGACACCTGGATTTAAACATTTACAAATATATTATACAGAGTAATCTTACAGATTCCTGATCCTGATTGTCCATGTCATATACCTTCTTCGGCCAAATCCTTATTTATTACTAGTTTGCCGTGTCGAAGGTAGTTGAGAATGGGTCCGAAATACGTTGGATCCCGATCAATCAAATAGGCTCCAGTTTCGTCCTGTAAAAATCAATGTTCAAAAATGTACTAGACGAACAATAGTAAATTCTAAGTTCTAGTAGTGTAAGAAATGTTATTGGCTGAAGTGCTAATTTAAAAACAACTAGTTTTGTCAGACTAGAGCCAAATTCCTCGTATTCATTTGGAAATCGATCTTGTCGTGTCACACTACCCACAGACGTATGGATTTTTAACGATTTCGCCTTCGTTACTGACTAGTTTTGTCAGACTAGAGCCAAATTCCTCGTATTCATTTGGAAATCGATCTTGTCGTGTCACACTACCCACAGACGTATGGATTTTTAACGATTTCGCCTTCGCCTTCGTTACTGTTCGTTCGTTATCTGTGACATCGATTCTTGTTTAAAACTATTTTAGGACTAAAGAACCGTGTACTTCGTGCCTGTGGAAAATGTAGCTCTACATCCAACTCATTTTTCTATTGGAACTCATAATACATGAACTGAACTTAAGATACAACTCTACTTCGAGGTAAAAGCACGTTAACTACGTGAAAATGTTTGGATTAGCCTGTAAAATATTTTGTCTTCTTAAAATAATCGTACCTTTGATGAAAATAGCCCATTTTGTTTTTTTAGTGTGGTCGTTGATATCTGTGACATCGATTCTTGTTAGAAACTATTTTAGGACTAAAGAACCGTGTACTTCGTGCCTGTGGAAAATGTAGCTCTACATCCAACTCATTTTTCTATTGAAACTCATAATACATGTACTGAACTTAAGATACAACTCTACTTCCAGATAAAAGTACGCTAACTACGTGAAAATGTTTGGATTAGCCTGTAAAATATTTTGTCTTCTTAAAATAATCGTACCTTTGATGAAAATAGCCCATTTTGTTTTTTTAGTGTGGTCGTTGATTCTGTACTATTTTGTTTTGTGGTTTGATTGTTGTACAAACGCGTCGTCGTCTTCGTCGTCGAGTCTTCTTCTGGCCCTTCATCCTCATCATCAGCCTTTTCTTCCTCTTGGCAGAGGCGATACAAGAAAGACTTTTCATCCCGACAAAGTGTCGTTTTTGTGGTCATGAATATCGTCCCACCCACGTTGAGACGAATCCAATTGTTTTTCAGTTCTTTTTTTCCATCTTCTGGAGACTTATCCTTTTGAATTTCCACTACACATTCCTCTTCGTTTGGTGCTGCCTTATTCATTTCTGCTCGCGTTATTTTTTGAAGAATAAGGGTCAAAATTAACAATCAAAACAAAAGTGCGATGTAAACGCAAAGGTCAAACGCAGTAGACACGCAGTGCAACGGCGACGGCAAGGCAATAGGACTAATGAGAATTTATTGTGAGAAAATGCAAAGTGTTAGTGATGTCAAATTCACCCCTTGCCTTGACTTTAATTTAGTGTTCTTGATTTTTGAGGGCAAAATTGAGCTGTGAATAGTTTATTATTGAAAATGGGCGCTGGCGTTAGGTTGTATACCAATATACGTAATGAAATAAATTTTTTGTGGACTGACGACTCGAATAGAGTAGTAGAGTTGAGTGTTATGAGGAAAGGGTTGGGTTTGGTTCTCATAACATGCATTACGCAACGTAGTAGAGGACCACGTTTTGTTGGGCCAACCACACACAGGCAAGCACCAGGGTTCAAGCCCCTCCACTTTCAACACACAACATTAAAAGTCCATGAAGAAATACTTAGCTTAGGCATAGGCCACCAACAAAAGTTGTTCAGGTGAAAGTCATTTGCGTTGACATGGACATGGACAATAGCAAAAACGGATCAGGGCAATATGAACTTGAAATATTTTCACGATCGGGTCAGAATGATGTGATCAGGTTGCATTTATGCATTTTTATGTCTTAATTTCTATTCATTATGTGAGTTCTTCCTACCTAATTATACTGAATTATGTTTTAACCCTTACAACACTAATATCTCTAGCCGAACTACCCAGCCATCGAACTGTGGACAGGATTCTCATTTGACTAATAATAAAATTCTTTTTAACCAGCCTTTTGAACCTTTTTGTCTGTCTAATTGTGCATTTGAGTTCTTTTGCATGATATTTTTATTTCGATTAACAATTTACTCTAAATTATATATTTTTCATCTAAATCTTAATTGCTGAGTAAGAATTTCCTTAAAATGTTATCCTGAAATTAAGACACGGAAAGACAAATAGATATTTTAATGGTGATAGTAGGTGAAAGTAACTTTCACCGAATTAGTGGGTTGAATTTGCTGAGAAAAGTAAAAAATCCATCGTATTGATCCAAACAAAATTTAAATTTTGTAGATATTGATACAGTTTTATTGTTCTCATCATAATCAATTCTTGACATTTGACATTAAAACTTACTTGGTAATATTTTGATATAGTAGTCTTCCCTTCAAAGCTACAAAGGAATTCATGGTTGTTTTCCCTGCCTTGGCTATTACTATTTGTCCTCGCAGTAGATAAATGAATCGGATAATTTACTTCTGCACATTAGCAGCATTGATGGCCAAATTCACAGCAATCTTGAGATCCTGAACTTTCGTTACAAATCTCCTCATAGCTTCTACTTTTGTGATATTACCTAATCCTTCCCAATCTCGTTTCTCTTGAATACTCAAATTTTTGGTGGCTTCTCCTGAATTTTGTCTAAATGCTCCAAGGGCCGCATGATTCAAAAGGGCTCCATAAGCTCTTTTCTCACCTTCAGTCAACTTGTAAGGACCTGGCCACACCCAAAAATGTAATTCCAATTACATGAAATCTAAATTCCCAGATGAAAATTTACCATCTGAAGCCTTGATTCCTTCGTAATAAGCCTTTGCCTCTTCAAATGCCCTTGTTTGCTCTTGAAGTGTTCCCATCCTTTATCCTTCCAAATAATTAAATTCGCACTGCTTTGCTCAACTACTATCGAAATGAAAGGAGGAAATGACAAGAAGAAGGAGGAGAAAAATCTTTGGGCAATTTTGCAAACATAACAACCACGACTAGGGGCAGATGCGGCAAGAGAAAAAATATATAATCATGTTCTAAAAATAAAATTTTCTGCTCAATATAAATCCTGCCATATCCTCCCACACGCGCAGATTTTCTTCCGCATCTTCATTTGATTCATTTCATTTCGACTATTCAAACTCAATGTAATGTCAGGCATTCGCATTAGACCGAATTTTATTACGATTTTGGAAATCGGTTGGTTTCTGACTGAGGATAAATGACCACAGCAAAAATTAAGAATGCAAAAACATGTCAAGTAGCATTTTTATTGATGGAGTCATCAGACACAACATTACAACACAGGTCAACCAGCGCCAGTACAGCACAGCTACAACAGCCGCAGAGCAGTAAGAGTACTCGATGCACACTTGTTTGTGTAAATTACAAATCTAACAATCTAATTTGATATCATTTCATACAACAGCCAAATATTCTTATCCTCAGACAAAATTCCTTATATGCTCATTAACTTCGCATGCACTCTTCGGTCTTCGTTGCAGATCTCAATACTGAAAAAATGTAAAGCTTCGGGCTTATTACTAACAACTAACATAAGTTATTAGCAGTTAGTTTGGACTTGGTTCATTTTAGAAAATGTTAAAAAGGTACAGCATCAGTCGTTACACCAATTTCATTAAAATTACACCCATTGATCTCAAAATTTTGAACAGGACGACTCAACTATGGCTATAGCTACAGAATTTAATTCTAAGGTGGTACTAGATCTAACTACTACTGAGCAAGCTGAAGCGGATTTGATATTAACATTTCACATTTTCAATTCGTAGCACCGCCAAAAGCATTTTAATTTTGGCACACCCTGGAAGCGTTGATTTTACTTTCTATAATAATTAATACCCTTAAAATAATTCTCACTTGCTCACGATCACTCAAAAGGCAATGTCATGCACGAACTTAAAGTTAATTCGCTGGAAATCATAGTGTAATAATTATTTTTGGCGTGTACTTCGCTTAATCACGGGGTATCGGATTAATACAACCGGTACGGCAGGATAATTTGCTTTACCTTACCCAAGCGGAGGGAATTAAAGCACAAAACAAATCCAGAGGATTCTAGAATTTTCATTCTAAATTAACAAATATCATTCTCATGCGGTCAACAATGAACGCATGAACCGGGTAATAATTATGTACATAATAAATTGTTTTCATCCATGATCACAACCAAAACTTACAAGGTTGACTAAAGCCTTACAAGCAATCGCATTGGGAGGAATTAAATTAGGATAAACTAAAATTTAAATTTAGACAAAGTCCCAAAGGAGTCCACTATCCATGGACATTGGGCTAGGAGCTCGATTGATGGGTTTTAAATCCAATGAAGTCGTCGTCAACGTACTCGTCGTTGAATTTTCAGGGATTGAAGAGGATGAAAAGATATTTAGAGAACGAGAAGATAAGAGAGGATCTCTTTGGCCGAATTGATCAGAATTAAAATCCATCATTACACCATAAAAATTATTATTATTATTACTTCCACTACTATCACCACTCATACTCCCAGGTGTAGTTGTACAAACCTCTGAAATGGAATTTGAATTCATGTTGACTGAATCTGATGAGGAATTATTATTTTCTGGTAAAAGATTATCTAGCCAATCTGAATAATCCATTTCCATGGGCATGGGTACATCCAAATCTGAGGGTAGCAGTTGTCCCAATTCATCCAGTAAATCATCTGAGGCATTTGAATGTTTTCCATTCATCATGTGATGATGATGATGATGCAAATTAGAAGAGTGATTATGATGATCATTCGTGCTCGAGTCCATCGATACAGAATTACCACTGCTATTCTCTCCCAGACCACTGCTATGCATAAAATCCCGATTGCTGCTATTATTATCACTAGAAATAGGAAAATCTTGTGAGGACTGTTCATCCAAAACTACATCCATGTCATCAACTAAATGCAAATCTTTTTCAACTTCTCCGAGCAACATGGCCAGCGCATTTCCATCTTCATCATCTTCATGCAAAGGCGTTTGTTGTAACCTGGCTGATGATAATAAACGATTCTGATTTTCATTCAGAGCATGAGCTCGGCCAAAATTGGAAAGATCTTCACTAATTTTAAGAATGTCTTGAGCTTCTTTTGTTAAGGCCTCATTATTGGTCAGTAGGGTATTTGGAGGACGGGTCAAACTGGAAGTGACAGTAGATAAAGTAGAGGGTTTTGACTCTGACCCATGATTAGATGTTGAGGGAAGTGAGACTTGAAGTGGAAGAAATGAATTGGGGAGATTGGCAGTGGCTGGGCGTGAGAATGTAATTGAAGTTGGGAGTGTCACTGCAAACGTCACTGGTGGCAAGGGTGGTGGTGGCGGTGGTGGAACTACATTCCCAAAGGCAGGCTGAGCTGCTGCAGGGTAAACCAAAACTCTTGGAGATTTTCCTGGTGTAGTAGGAGTCTGAGGTTCTTGTGCTGCACTCGGGGGTAATTCTAAAAAATCAAATCAAACCATTATTATCAAATTCCCGTGACCCCTCATTAATTAATTCTAGATATTGACCGTAATATTATAGCTAAAAATTACCTCCATTCCTTATGAGTATTTCCAGTACATCATCCACCATCTGACTCTTGAAACCCTTTGCGGTCTTGACGTTGGCTGCAGAAACTGGAGTTGGAGGCTGCTTAGAGTTAAAAAGAATTCATGAGAAATGATACAAATTCTAACAGATAACATGTACTATTGGACAAATTTGAAATACCTTTTTGTCCTCCCTTGTTTCATTCTCAAACAAGCCTGGGTAACTTCTCACGACCCCATTTCTGGAATCTGATTCTTCTGGCTGGACTTCATTGATTTTGAGCAACCAGGAATGATCCATTTGGTCCGAATTATTTATCGGGTCCGGAATAGATTTGGAACCTTGG
>WJEZ01001563.1:0-16951 GCA_009869925.1 Thalassaphorura encarpata
ATTGTACCCACATTTTAGTACACCTAACTTCAAATCCTATTCCGTCTTGAAAGAATGAAACGTATTTATTCCTGGCGAGCACACTGAATACCAGCATCGTTTTGTAATGTGGGCATAGTTCCAGCTCTTTAAAACTACGGATTTAATTCCGCCAACACACTGCCAACATAAGATCAGAATTGCATCAGGTTTTGTTTACTTCGTAGTCAGTGGTCTATCCAATAATGTTATTGCACTTTAATACTACGCAAATAACCACGATGGGAATGGGATACTTTGAAAGGGAACGGATCTGAGGATCTGGATTAATAAATTCTTACCGTCGACCTATTATCACTCAAAATATTTTCTAGCCTAGCAGTCAATGACAAGAAAGTGGTAGGGGTAATCCAAAAACCAAGGGCAAAGGGCAAGGACGTTTAAATTAATCATTGTCAGGAATTCAATTATACCTTGCCAGTTGTTTGACCATAAAGCCCAAGGAAGTTTCGTAGTTCCTCCTCAGATGCTGCGCCTGGCCGATCAATTTTATTGCCCAAAATTAAAACAGGACAATTGGCTAATTGTTCATCTGTTAAAAGAGAGTTGAGCTCAACTTGTGACTCTTGAAAACGAACACGGTCACAAGAATCGATGAGAAAAACAACAGCGTCCACCGCTGGGAAATAGTCTTTCCAAACCCTCCTAGCTGTGAAATAAATGTAGGCGAAGTATTATATTAGTTTATCACAATGAAAAAGCTGCTTAGTGCCAAGGTTTAATCTTACCTTGATGATGGCCGCCCAAATCGAATGTTGTGAATCTCATGTTTCCTATGGAAAGTTCTTCCGATGCTGCAAGCAAAAAACAAGAATCAAAATAAGATCATTTTCATAGAAGTACAAATTCCTAAATAGACTCATTTCTCTTTAATTGGAAGGAATCTCGAGTCGAGATTGTATCTTATCAGTATGTTCTAAGTCAACCATTGCTAAACATCTACTTTTTGTTAATTCAGTGAAAAATTACTTGGATGGAGCGTAGGAACATGTTGAGCCATCCTGTCGTCTTTTAGCATGTGGAGAAGAGTGGTTTTACCGGCATTGTCAAGCCCAAGGAAGAGAAGTTTCCCAGACTTTTTCCATAGACCTAGAATTAATCAATACGATGGATATTAAAAATAACTTTATGATGAAAATGTGAATGTTGATAATTTGTTAACCAAAGTTGCATTTTATTTTGTAATTAATGCAACAATGAGAATGAGCCAACTTTTACAGTTGTGACTTATTGATTCAATTAACTTTGTTATTCTAAATATACAAATTACATCATTTGTGTGCATCTATGCTGAAACAATTCTGTTGCAGTTACACTAACACCTATCGACTGCAATATTTTTTGTCAGTTTGTTGCTGACCGATTTGGAACCTCGCCAATTGTCAATTTGGTTCGAATCAAACGTCAAAACAATACAAATATGAGCTCAAACTTTTCGTTGCATACATGCCTGGTTGATTTACTTGAATCGATTAGAATTTCAGGTAAAACGAGGTGCACGTATGCTGCTATTAAATTATTGTTTCATTTTGTTAACTACATTTTCGACGACCAAAGAAATTGTAAGTTTTGTTTGGAATGGATGGAAAATCTTTGTAAAAACATTTTTAATTTCTGCCTTACCTAAATATCCAAGGACTCCTGTGAACCAATCCCAGAGGAACATTTTTTGACGGTCTGATTTTTAATAAAGAGCCTCTAAGATTTTTGTCCGTTTGTGTCGTGTGAATGAGTAGAAGAATGGAAAAGGAAGTGAATTGACGGACTGACGAGACGAGTGAGTGTAGAGAAAGGCGGAGGGACGACACGTATTCAGGAATGACGTCACTTGCACACATGCACAGCCACAGCGCCCCTTTCAATACCATCGTTCGCACAGGACGGCATAAGCAGAGCAACCGCATCAATTCAATTAAAAAATTCATTATGTAATCATCCATTGTAATTTTATGAGAAACAGACAATGTCTATGAATCCATGTGATGCGAGCATTATGTAATTTAAATCAACTAAAAAATTCAATCATCCATTTCTAACAGCAAACCTCACGTGAATGATTCAGCAGGAAAGTAACTGACAAAACAACCAAAAATAATGGAGTGGTGTGGGACAAATTCAAAGGTCGATATTGTGATGATAAAATACTTCTTCAGAGCACCAATGGGCTTTTTAATTTACTCGTGCAATGTTATATGGCTTACTTTATTGTAACAACTACTACAATGCATTTTCAGTTTGTAATGCTTGTACTTAAGCACATGGACACGTTATGTATGAATGCTGTGAGTTCTTCCTCATGAATTTATATATTGAAGAAATAATAATCCGTGATTTATCTTTGGCTACATAAATTTGTATCTCAATCTCAAGTAGCCCTATTGATTCATTTCGGTCCGAAAATATTTATGCTTAAGGCTAAGTTTGTATAATTTTCTACAGGCCTACAGGTTCATATTTTTGAAGGTGTCGCAGAAATTGTGTGAAAGAAATGCCGGGAAATTTGTGGATAGTTCGCTGTCACTTTTGTTTTCATTCTGTCAAGGAAGAAGGAAAAGAGTCTAGGGAAAAGTGATTGTGATTTAAGCAAGTTAGTTTACTTTAGATTGCATTGCAATGTCACCCAACTTTTGGGTTTTACCTTCTATCCTACATATTGTTCTAAATTTTAGTAGCCAGTAACTCATCAAGTTGATCCCAATATTACTATATTAATTTTATGTGTCCAAATTGCTAATTATTTCATTTTTTTTCTTCGATCATTTTGTCCACTTATGAAGCATTGGGTCAGGGTGTCATTGGTAAGTCAAGTATTACTTATTCCTTCTCTAATTTTTCCGGGTCGGTGTATCCGACAACAAAGTACAACTCGAACAAAGATAAGAAATAATAATTTCTCCTATGTTCGTAATTTTAGATAGATAGACGATAGGTTTTTTAATTCGGCCAGGATCTCAAGGGTTAACTGATATTTTTTTTTAAATTTAAAAACAATCGAGACGGACAGATGACAGGATTGGATAGATACCCATTCATTGGGCACCTTGTTTGATTACGTTGAATGCTGTTTTTAACGATAGGGAAGGCCTTGAAAATAAATCGTACAAAAAACGCTCAACTCAAACCGTGATGTTGTGCGTCTTCTGGTGACTGTCGTTTGGCTATTTGTCACTTTGTCAGCGCGTGCTAAATAGTGTTATGTGAGAGTCTACAACTTTAGACCTGAATCTTCCCAAAAGTGAGAAGCATAGGGTTTTTAAATAAAGAATTAATATATTTTGAAGAACTGAAAAGTTTAAGTTTCAACTTTAGCTGAAGCTTTTATTGCCGCAATACAATATTTGTAGTAATTTAGGGTTTCACTAATAACGCAGGTATAAAAGACGGAAACATCATGACTTCCGCAATAGCTTACTTAGGGTTTAGCGATAAAACTTTGGAGTCATGACCTTAACCGAGAAAAAATCAATAATTGAACTTGAAATTATGTATAGCTAAGGCCAAACTAAGAAAGACAGAACTCTATTATCGATTTCTTTTTAAAGAATATGCGTTATATTTTGGTTTCTTACCCACCACGATTCTTTGAGTATATTTGTTAGCCTTATCATAAGAGCGAACTTGAAAGCCAAAATAATTTATGCAACCAATGAACCAATCCACCTTTAAACTTTGACCACACCGCTTGAGTTGTGAGTTCATTTGTCCAGAATATAAGTATGCATATTATAAATACGGACCAATGATAAGTTTGGATGGCCTGATTCGAATCAAATCTTTGTTGTGCAATAATAATTTTTCCATCTGTAGAATAACCCTACTCTTGAATTTTTTAACCAATCCAGAATCCAGATGAACGTTTCAGGGCAAATTTTATAATTCACACTATCTTTCTTCTCAGTTTTTACCCGCTGTTCTTCCTATTCGGAACCTAAATTATCTCTCATCAGGTAACGAATAGCTGGAACCTCGACTCGCCCTGCTAGTATAAATTAATTTCTTTTAATAAAAGGAAGTTTCTTAATATGAATGAGCTATGAATCTCTTACCACCTTACTTGAATGCAGTCGTCGATATCTCTACTGGAAATGCGTTGGGTAAGTAATGTCTTCATTTAATCAAACCCAAAATGTTCATTTAAGTGCGAACGCACTTAATAGGTTAACCCAAGTAGCAACCTTGTTCCAGATGTTTCAAATATTTCTGAGTTTATCTAATCTGTTTGACATTTCCCTTTCTCTCATGTGGATCCTAGTCATTTAGTACCCGTTAATATGAAGTAGCACTTTGAATCCTTAATATTTTAAACTGTATTTGTGCCAATACGCCTATAATTCGAATATTTCATTTCAATTGACGTCTGCACTTAGAGGAAAGCTATCCTTCAGGGCTAACAGTTTTTGTTCGCTTTGATTAAGTAAAATTAAACTTGTAATTAGTACAAGGTAGAAACACAATTTTTTTGTATTTCCATCTGGCTATTCTACAATTTATTCCAAATTAGACATTTGCTGTATTAAATTGAATGGCCGTTGAACTTTTATTTCATATAAATAATGCAATTTGGTTTGTGTCAGTATTGGGAAGTTGGGGATTTATGTCTGGTCCAATAGTGACTTATAAGTTCCTTTTTTTGTGTAGATAACTTCTGGAGTAATTTATTAGCTGGAGTAACTTTTATTTATAATCCGTTGGACTGAGCATCTTAAGATGGTTAGTTACAATTAAATCGTCAATTGTTGGAAATTTCAGACAAACTTTGTGTTTTAGAGTTCAAGCGAAGCTGTAGCACGTCGAGGTCCACCACTTCTTATCGCAATCACCGTTTCCAGAATTCAGGCAATACGGCGTTCGTTAAATCTGAGTTTACGTTATGAGCCCATTTTGTTGGTTGGAGGTACTGCTCTAGTGGTCCACTTTCTTCACTCGCTCTATTGGCGGATTCCTCTGGATGGTATACAAATAATATGCATTAATTATTATTACTATTTTATACTTTTGAAATATTACCTTTGCAAATCCAATTATATTGTAAATCTAGGCGTGTACGAGGGTCTCAAGCGTTATTTTTTTAAAACTGCTCGAAGAATTCCCTTTGTCAGACGAAAAATCAGGCAAGAAATTGCGAAACATGGTAAAGCCATGTACGCTGGGATGACCAATGCTCTTAAAGGAGATTCGGATGAGTGTCGCTTTATTACTCAGCTCCCTCACGTTGGTCTAAAGGCTGAGGACGTCTTCAGTAAGATTGAGGATTATATGAAATTAGGTCAGTCATCTCTGGTTTGTTTAGCCCATTCTATAATCTTAAATCTAATCCAAATCTAAAGCCATACCCTGTATTTATTAGGACATTTTTCCTGGGAAAGCGGAAGCGTTTCTGGCACTGTTTACCATGGGGCCAATGAGTTAACAAAGTTTAATTCCAGAGTATATGAATTAACTGCCTGGTCCAATCCTCTTCACCCGGACGTTTTTCCTGGAGTCTGCAAAATGGAAGCCGAAATTGTTCGTATAGTTGGAGAACTATTTCACGGAGGTCCAGAGTGTTGCGGAACAGTAAGTCATTTCGAAGTAAACTCTGTACTGTATAACTGAAGAACAGATGGGATACTTTTTTAATTTTTTATTTTAATTCTTACAGGTAACGTCTGGTGGAACTGAGTCTATTATATTGGCAATGAAAGCTTATCGAGATTGGGCAAAAGAAGAGAAGGGGATTTCGTACCCCGAGATTTTAGTTCCAAAAACCGGGCACGCTGCCTTTGAAAAAGCCGCTCAACTGTTAAACATGGGAATTCGATTCGCTCCAGTGAACAAGTCAACTTGCACTGTCGATATTAAGGCCATGAAAAAAATGATTACCAGTAATACTTGTGTGGTCAGTAACAGTTGAAACAGGAAGTCGTCCTTATAACATTGGTTTTTGAGTTGTAAAATCGTTTTTGTTTTTTAGTTGGTTGGTTCAACTCCAGCCTACCCGCACGGCTGCATTGACGATATTCAGAAAATTGCGGAGTTGGGACGTCAATATTGCATTCCAGTTCATGTGGATGCTTGTTTAGGAGGATTTCTGTTAGCGTTTATGCCTAAAGCCGGTTATCCAGTGCCTCCTTTCGATTTTGGTGTACCTGGTGTTACAAGTATTTCAGCCGATACACACAAGGTTAATTTAAAGTTATACATTCCGAACAGTGCCAAAATATCGAGCTCAAAATTGAAGGATCTGCTTCATAAAAATCTAATAATAGTTTTGTTGATCTGCTATTACAGTACGGTTATGCACCGAAAGGTTCTTCAGTCCTACTTTTCCGTGAGCCAAAGTTCAAGCATTTCCAGTATTTTGTACAACCGAATTGGCCTGGTGGACTTTATGGTTCTCCAACTCTAGCTGGTTCCAGATCTGGAGGTACTACTTTATTGCAAGGTAAAAGTACTTCTTAACTGATTTAATCGTTTCATTTTCTACAGCCATTATTGCTGGTTGCTGGTCTACCTTGCTGTATTTTGGCATGGATGGTTATGTTGACTCAACAAGAAGGATAATCAAGGCTGCCCGAACTATAGAGGAAGGGTAATTTAATTTTTGTTTGTTTAAATTGAACAGCAGTTCGATCTACCGAATTCATTACGTCATAAGTGTTTATGCAGATTAAGAAATATCAGAGGAATATATGTTATGGGAAATCCTCAAGTCAGTGTGATAGCCATGGCCTCTGATACTTTTGATATTTTACGCCTCTCTGATGCTTTGAACAAAAAAGGATGGTGCCTTAATAATTTGCAGTATCCGTCGAGGTAAGCATTTTAATACGTGTACCCAGCATCACATCATACGGCTTTCCACAGCTAAATAATTTTTAATTTAGCATTCACATATGCCTTACACATTGCCATACTGAACCTGGAGTGGCAGAGCGATTCGTAAAAGATGTCCGGGAGAGCGTCAATATTCTGATGCAGGATCCTAGTGCACCTGTCGAGGGAGCTGTAAGTTATTTTATTTTGTAAAAGTTCAATGATTGTGAACATAGGAAACAAGATATTATTATCACTTTCATTTTTTTCTAAGGTCGCCATGTATGGTGCTGCTCAGACGATTGCAGATCGGTCGATCATTACGGAATTGACTGGTGTGTTCCTGGACAGTCTGTACAATACAGATCCACATCACGTTTGGGAAGATTCAAATTAAACAGTAGTTTTGCCTGTTCTGCGTAATTGCATATTGATTGCTGAAGTGCCATATACTCCACGGTTTTAATAATTCCAATTAAGCTAAGCACCTCGTGATTTTAATAATGAATTTTACTGTCAGTCTGAGTAAATTTGATAGAAGTTGATTTTGAAAAGTTCAAACTTGCTAAGCTAGGAAATACTGTGTGTACGCCTGCCTATTTTAATCTTCGTTTTAGGGCGAAAATTCGTTTCTGTGATTTCCAGTAACTATTGCTTAATTTATATTGGCCACATATAATTTTTTAAATACGCTTTCTTCCTTTGCTTCTATTGCCAAACTGTAATAAAGGTTTTTATCAATTACATCATACCAGAATTATTTAATTTCGACGAATCCCTTTCCCATTGATGAAGACGAAAGTGACAAAAAATAGAAGTAGGGAAAATTTTGTCAATATCAAAGTGGTGAAACCCGGTTTTAATTACACATCCGAATGGCTAAAGTCCATGTTCGCTGTATATCAACGATAATAGAGCCATGTTTAAGATGTCAGACTTTCTAGTTCGTATATTAGTCAGCATGAGTTTAGCGGAAATAATATTATTGTATTCGGGTTTTCTCAAAGCTTATATTGAACTTATTTTTTATATTTGAAAGTTTCGTTTTAGCTGACTGACCAGCTGATGCGATCGTTATTGCTTATTGGAAATGGGAATAGCATATGTGAAGGGAAATAATTTTATGGTTTACAGGTGTTCTCTAAGTTCTCCCAGCCCAGCTAGTGCCCCTAAACTTTAATAAAAAAATTCATTCCCATAAATGATTTTAAATATCATGTATAATCATGCCTACCAATAATAACTCCTTGTCACCAAATTTACGTGCCGAAGTTATGGACCTATCGATTGTTCATATTATACAATCATTTTTTCCGTGAGCAGTTCGATATAGCTTAATATGAATATGTTGTCCTAAAGTAATGGGAAATGATATTCGTCAATTTGACATCGGAACAAATAACGCCACGAAGCGATATTCAGGGCTACCCTAAATTATGTTAGCAAAATCACTAAATATTAAGCACATTAAAACCTTGGCATCTACATCCTATCGTTTTCTCTGAAATTTACCATTACCGTACACGATCATTGAATTTTCACTGTCATGTAAATAACATTTCCTTTCGAGAAATCCTATATTATAAAAGATTTAAACAATCATATTGTTCATACACATATTTGGAATTAGTCAATTTAATTAAGCAAAGTTTACAATTCACAAAACCACAACTTTATTTTATGTTCGCAAAACTTGAACGAAGTTATTGTCTTAACTGTAGTAATGTATGAAGAACGTCTTCAATCCTGTCATCCCGAATTGGTAATTCCATTGAAACACTCTTATTGTCATGTTCTCCTTCCGGGTGGTGTTGATGCATTTTTTGTTGCTGTTGGTGGTCATCGTAGATTTCTCTGTAAAAAAAGAAGTTTGAGAATTTTATTTGGATCAGACAAGCACATAGCGATTGAGTTTTCGAACTACATTTCAACTTTAAATATTTATAATACACTGCTTGTCAAAGTACTTGCTCGTTATTTTGTAAACATGTCTCGGTTGCAATCTTGTTTATACTTTCTTCAGAATAATTTTGACCCCCAACCGCTAGTTCGGTGCAAAAGAAAAGTTAGTGATTTTTCTGTACTTTTTCCTTTTAGTTTTCCTAAACATGCTTCATAAGGGGTTTTGGAAGATGAAGATAAGGCCAACATTGAGATTGTTAAAGAGGTTCATGCATTCAGTGAATGAATCAATGATGTCATGAAATATTCAATAAAAAATTAAGGATTAAAAAATGGAAGAAATTATTTTTTAGTGCAGTGCTTTACATGATGTGTATAACATATTTAGTGTGTGCAAGGAGGAAATAATAAAAATGTGTTTCTCACATTGAAATTACTCGCACGCACTCTTCGCCTCGCATTTATTCCAAGAGCATTTCATGACACTCATAATGACACATAACGTAAACAGTGAGAACATGAACTGAAATTCAGAAAGAGAAAGTGTGCACAATTATTTGCCATGTCATAAATCCTCCATTTGTTTATTTTAGTTTCGATTTTGCTAGTCTCACATGTACAGAGCTTGTCATTTTCTAACCAATACTTTTTTTTACATGATACATGTCCTGATATTTTTGAGGGGACGCTTCAAGTATTCAAAATCACTTGATCCAGTAATAATCTCATTTTGTCGTCATTATTGAGAATTAATTGCATTGTTGTTAGCGATGATTCAAACTACCTTTATATACTTTACAAACTCCGCCCTACAATAAGTAGGAATAGATTAGAGAGATATGATGAACTGCACTATTCCAAGATTCCCACTCAACCGAAAAAATAACTTACTCTATTTAATTTACAAATAGGCGTGACCAGAACGCATGTAACCATCTAATCTGACTCAATCGTTTTATTCTAAGAAATTATTATAAAAGCAAAAGCCCTTACTTGTACGTCAATGGTTTGACGGTAGTGGTGAAAATCTCTGACCCCGCCTCCATTTCCCCAAATCCATTTCTTCTGTGAACATGAAGATGCAAGACAACATTTTTATTTTTATCAACCATCATTTGTGGCCCCGTACTCCCTGTTGGTTGACCTAATTGTGGAATATTTGTATTCTTGAAAGCTGAGTACATTTGGCTCATGTCTCTCGTTGGGGAAGTCAGCATTGGCTGATGGTGGGAATATCCAGATATTGGAACTGGAGGGGGTGCAAGGTAATTTGCAGCTGGCTTTGATTGTTCCGGTTGATGAGAATGCTCATTTGGGTATATATGAATTTTCATACGCATCGGCTGCTTTTTGACTGGCTGAACTGTACTTGTTAATGCTGCTTCTGCCTCCATTTTTCGTTCCAGGTATTCCAAGTACAGCTTCTGTAGATGGGCTTTTCTCTCTTTTTCTTCTCTAGCTCTCAAATCAACTCTGTATGGGGGATCCGTATGTATTTCCACAATATCTTCAGCATATTCTGGACTCGAATTTGGATAGCGAGTATGAGGATGACGAGAGTCCGCAGCTTCACGGTCTCCCAAGTAGCTGCTTTCTGATGGTCTATAAGTTATAGAAGGTGCTTTAACCCTTGGAACCTTGCTATAGTGATCTCTGCCGCTGTATCTGTCATCATCTTGTCGCCAGCTTTCACTTGAAGGGCGCTTACGATACCCTTCCCTTGAGTCATCCACCTCTGGTCTATAAGGGCCGTAAGGGCGTTTTATAATAATAGGATGGCTGGGCGGCCTTTTGTGAGAAGTGGAATGACTTGACTTTCTATCCCTATCTCTGAGACGATCTCGATCCTCGTTGCTGTCTCTGCCGTCATCCAATTCTTTGTAATTAATTTTAGAACTTTGAAATAACTTTGGGTTTATTACGGCTCTTCTCTTTCTCCCGAATACGGAAATCCTCTTCGGATTCTAACGGGTTTCGATAACGTTTTTCTTCACTATTTTTATCCCGCTCCCGTTCTCGTTCACGTTCTCGTTCCCTTTCTCGCTCCCTATCTCGTTCTCTTTCTTGTTCCCTTTCTCGTTCCCGGTCACGTTCCCGTTCTCTGGAATCATCATGATAATGCTTTTCTCTGCTCTCATAGCGATTCGAATAATTGCTTCCTCCTCGACCTTTATCTCTGTGTTTATCCCGATCCCTATATTTTCGGTGATCATTTCTTAGCTCCTCCGATTCATCGATCTCTCCCCTTCTCGTTATGTTTGACCAAATCACGTACAGGTTTTGGTCTCTGCTCTTCATAACCAAAATCATCATTCAGTTCAGGCTCCGGCTTATAATGCTGTTTAGAATGATGAGACGCAGAATTTCCATGACCTCCGCCATTATCTGAAACGGATGATGAAGCTTGGGAAGAACCTCCAAGTAATGCAGGGCGCTTAGCAAATTCCCGGATGTCCTTTAGTAAAGATGTTTGAACATCGTGCAATTCCTTAGAGAAATCGGACCCACCACCAACGGAAACGCCACTTAAATCACCTGCTGGAGGGGCTGGAGGTCTCATAAGTGGATCTTGACTTTGAATATGATTATCATTTTCGTTAAAATAATTCAGAATATCCTGAATATTGGCGGCATCCTTTGGATAGCTGTACTGAGGTTTGTGCCTCGTAGGTCGCCCTCTTGGATTGCCAGGTCTTGGACGTGGTGGTGGCCTGTGTCTTGGCCTTGGAGGCGGCCTTCTTCCTCGAGGAGGTGGCAGCCTTCTGTTTGACGAGGGAGGATGCTTCTTAAATCTGGAAAAATTCACAGATTCTTCCTCCTGTGGTGTTGGAATTACATGTGAACCATAACTGGTTCCATACTGGGCGTAGTTACCAAAATCAATTGTTGGAATATTTTGCGTGTACGGGAGTGGTAACGGAACAGCAACTGGGACTTGAGGAGGTTGTGGTTGACGTGGAGGTGGGGCCACAAGAATCGGCCGCTGAGGTAATCGGTGAAGAGCGGCTCTAGATGGTTGTGCCCTATAAGGGGAACGACGGGGTCGCTCTGAAACGCTGGATTCTGTTTGGAGTTTCCCATCTGATATTCCTGTTGGTACAACTGATTTGTTGGAAACCCCTTTTTGATCAACTGTTTTATTCACTGGATTAGAAGAAATCTCCTCCACTGGAGAGAAAAATGAATTTGGAATTAAAGATCTATCCGCAGTTGTTGTAACAATAGCTTGAGGGGTCGTGTTTTCCGTTAGTATTTTTCCACTTTTTTGCCCACGTAGTGTTGTATTGGTGTTAGAATTGAACTGGTCATAGTGCAAATATTTGAACACGCGGATGGAGTCAGAATCATCTCCATTTTGTCTCCCATTAGGTGGTATTGAACCTTTTACACTCCTTGAAATTCTAGAACTTATTTCTGTAGTTCTATTTCCAGGAAACAAAGTCTGTATTAATTGACAATCACTCAAACATGCTATGTTCGTATTTTCAAGTGCATTGTCTAAAAATTTTATTGCGGTAAAATTAATTTCACTGTCTCTACTACTGGAAGTAAAATTTAATCCAATTGGTAATTGATCATGTGAAACTGTAACCATAATCTGGGAGCACAGACAACAGCAAAACAAAATGTAGAAGTGACATGGCCATGCATTCATGTTGATGTTTTGACACAACACAAATTAAACTCGCACTGTCTAACCCAAATTCTTTTTTTGCCAAGATAAGTCACATAATTGTTCCAATTTATTTACACACCCTGTGCAAAATAAATTTATAAATTAGGTTTATGGACTCAACGTTGAGGATCACTTAAACTCATATTAATTTAATTACTGTGCTTTTGGCATATTGTTTCGGCGGCTGTTTCTTTTTTACACCTGCTTAGGTTTGAGGTGATGCGACGACTGGTACTGATACTCATTTTGCCAAGATAAGTCACATAATTGTTCCAATTTATTTACACACCCTGTGCAAAATAAATTTATAAATTAGGTTTATGAACTCAACGATGAGGATCACTTAAACTCATATTAATTTAATTACTGTGCTTTTGGCATATTGTTTCGGCGGATGTTTCTTTTCTACACCTGCTTAGGTTTGAGGTGATGCGACGACTGGTACTGATACTCTAATGGTTAGGTTAGTTGATGAAAGAAGAGGATTGAAGAAATAATGAATGAAGAGGTGTCTGGCATAGAAATAAACTCAGCAGTCGTAGTCGAATAATAGAATGGCAATAGCAGGCAATGCCAACTCTCGTCTCACCCCGTTGAGTGACTTTATTCTCACTCTTTCATCTCTACTGAATTTCTATAAATCTTTTTACTACTTTTGAAAACGCAATTCTTATCTCCCAATTCGTTCCGTATATGCCAAGAACAAGAACACAGGGAAATAGTAAGGTATGGGCGGATTAGGAACTGAATCAACAGTCGACTCACATTAGCACTAGCTATGCAATTTGGATAAAATCAGTAAAGACAATTAGAAAGCATGTGAAAATTGAATAACAATTCTGTCACCCCTTTTGTATTACCTGATTTTTATGAACAAAACACATACGCTCGCTCGACCCATGCCGCGAGTTGTTTTTGTGAGAAGGTGAAAATATATCTCCATCCATGATATCTCCACGATTGGAGAAAGTTATATAATACGTATTAAGACAATCATAATTTAATTGGCATAAAATGATCAGATTTTCCTAGTTCCTTAATTAAATGTGGAGTGACAGAATAGTTGAATTTGTGGCAGGCTCATCCTGAAATAAACATATAAACGTGCACTATTTGTGATCAATTTCTCCTCGGTTATTCCGCTGTTTGTTTAATGCGTTAGGAAGTCGAACAACTGTCAGATTCAATGTTCCATTTTTTGTAGTTGCTTCATTCTCGTTTTCAGTGAATTATTATCCACAACTACTTATTGTAGTTGGTTATTTTTAGACTGTAGCTTATTAATGAACTAACACAACGTTACTACTTTCTTGAAATTTTCTTTCATGCACATATACTGCCTACGATTTGAAGTTGCATGTAAGTAAAATTGGAGATTAATTGAACAAAGTATTCCCTCTCTTAAAGAATCAGTAGTGTTTGAGAATACGATTGAATTTATTCACAAAATCGAAATTCCGGATTTGTCAGTATGCCATCAGTTTCAGTATATTTATGACCTGACTCATTTTTCCTGTTTTGGGGTGAGTCATCTTATTTTTATTTGCTAATAAGTAATACAATTTTTCCGCCCTGGGTCCTGTGCAACCAGATGACTTAACCTGAGGGTATAATAATATAATGACCCCCCACGCGTGAGAATAAAATAATTGAAAAGACCTTTACACCCTCCTTTCATTAAAGTGTGAGCTTGGCTTTAATGTTTTATTTTAAATGACCTCACTTATTATAAAAGAGTTAAGCTCACACAATAGAACCAGATTTGCATGAGGAATCACATTTTCTAATAAGCCACAAAATCCCCAAAACACTTTGCTGGTGGGCATAGCGTAGATTGATCTGTTTAGATGTAATGAGAGATAAATGATTAAGAAGGTTAGTAAGACAAGAATATTATTTTTATTTTGTTCCAAAGTTTTGTAATAAGCTCTCGAGTCAGAGCTGTGCTGTACGATGCATCCAGGCGACACACTGCATGCAGAACAGAAGTGAGAGAATCTTGATCCGTATCTTTCACGAAATCAACACTTGTGCTAAATTATGAATCCTACCAATGGTGAATACTTGGAATCTTGGCGTGCGAAAGCCAGTACCTTATGCATGCAGCATCAAGCACCCGTGAACTAAGAAAATAAACCCAACCTTTGGCCAAAGGCAAACTCATCATGACCACATTAACTTGATTCAGCTACTCAACAATAATATAAATCAAATTAAGGTAAATTACTGACACACAAACCGAAAAAGCTGTCATCCGAAAACAAAAGGCAGATTTTTATCTTCTCTATCAGGATACTAAAAACATAACAATATATTTATTATCTCTTAACACTTAACTAATCTCAAAATTAATTACTCTTCGTTCTTGATTTCCGCTAAGTGATTAAACTCAAAGTGATCTAATTCAATGTAGGAATGGATCGGGTCTTAGATACGCTACTGTTGTAAATGGCGAAAGGAAAGTTGATTTGTTGCTGCTATTGTCCATTCAAAGAAAACCTTGCTTTACCTTTCGATCTGTATTTATTACAATTGCCCATACGGAATACAAATGTATGTATTCTTAGTAATGTACTCAACGCGGCACAGCACGTACACTTGGTTCTCATACAAATCACGGTCAAGTTAATGAGAAGAGACACTATAGACGTCAGACGTCAAAAACTATAAATAAGAGTGGAATACTTGTTCATTTCCTATGAAATACTTTGCTACGTTGGTGAATCCGGGGGATATGCGTAGTGCCTTAAGGAGGTGTAAAAAGTGTTCGTATCATTTATTTTCTTTCCTTCAAAAGAATGCCTGTCAACCATTCGAAAAGAGTGAGAGGAAATTAGAAGTGGTCAGTCAGCACAGCAGCAAACGCAAAGGACTCCCAAAAAGTTTCTAGCACAGAATCACAAAGCATTTTCCATGCTTTGCGCTACTACACTGCTAAACTACATGCTTCGTCATCGTTAGCCGTCTTTACGACACTCTTCCTAATCGGCACCCCATTGCAAGCTACCATTGTAAATGAAGAAATGAGTTTGGTCTTCACCGATGAAAGTTTGTTTACCTTACCATACACTGTGACGACAAAAGACTGGTGGCCGCCTGCCTACATTGTTAAGATCATGTCATTAATGTTTTGTCGGATGAAATTAGCCTTGACGTCTACCGTCTCTACCGGTTGATCCTGATCTTGCAGTTGTGGCCTGAACCTCTATTTATGGTGAAAATTACTGGCAATCCTCTTAGCCTTAATGCAGACTTGGATTTTGCTCATGCACATTCGTAATCAAAATGGGCGTTACGGTTTTGATTCTTGACATGTACATTTGGGCTACGGAATTTTTTTAATGAATGGACATGTAATCCATTTGAATAGATTGTTTTGAGTTTGCATAGCTGAAGGGTCTCGATAAGGTGGAGGTACAGATGCTAGAATATAGCATTATAAAACTTTCAAATTTAACAACTTAAAATTGACGAAGGGTTAGCTAATGTCATATGTTAAATTATGATAGTTAAAATAGAAAAAGCTTTTTTATTCGGTCACGTTTGTTAAATATTCCTGCTAATTTAACTTTGCATTTAAGGAGATACACGTTTCAGTCGAATAGAGACCAATCGTAAGAATTGTAGTTGAAGCGATGATTGTCATACTTCCGCCTATCAATCCGTGTTTAAACCTGAATATTAAAAGTTGCTTGATTTCTACTATTCGTTTGCCGGAAATAGTTATTACTTTTAATCATGAAAATGTCATGCGTCATGTCTCAAGAGGTGCTTGCGAAGAGGGTTTAGGTGACCAGCTTTTTAAGTTTCGTTTAGTTGTGCTTTTTCCTCGTTGCTTGGCTTAAACTTATAATCATTTTTAATTTTATCGTCTGATACGGCAGTTAAAATTGCCACCTGTATTTGCCTTTTCTAAGCACAATGCTTTGTGTACTAATGTTACTCTGTGCTTTAACTCTAACTGCGCTAAAAGTAAAAAGTTGTAAAAGCTTTGATTTCTACTCCACAGAGGGTATTTTCAAGTTTAGAGGCATGAGTTAACTGTGGTAATTGCAACGTTAACGAGTATTGATCTCTTCACAAAGGCTTCTTCCTAGTGAAACAAAAGAAGCTTCCCAAATTACGAGAACCATGTACGTTTACATAAAATAGTAGACTGAATACAATACTTGTAATGTATATTGAAATTGAAACTACTACAATGTAAATATTTCACTAGTTCGCTACTCGTCTGTTTGGCCCATCAACAAGCCAAGAAGATCTAACAAAGTGGACTTGCCTTGCTATTATTAACTGGACTCACGGGTCAGGAAGGTCCATAAGAGTGCCACTGGAGCTAAAACTGCTCAATGTACTTATTTGTCAGTTTTGACATTTCTACACAAAACTGTCGACTGAAGTATCCCAAATGAAAAACTTTGATTACTTACAGTTACGCCGGTTGATCAACTTTACACTTAGAGTATAGAAGTCTATTTAAATCTAGAGTCACAAAGCAATTTAAAATTAATTAAAAGTTGAGGCTAATGTTAAGAGATA
>WJEZ01001564.1:0-16943 GCA_009869925.1 Thalassaphorura encarpata
TGCCCTACTTTGGACGAACAGAAATAAAAATCCTGCATGTACCTCATGCCTAACCCTCCAATTGTTTACTCTGATTTTCAATTTCACTCTCACCTGCTTTTAGTTTTTAGTAAGAGTGGAGCAGAGAAATAAAAGATTTTATTTGCTTCCTAGATTTCATTCCAGATCCAATACAGCCTTAGCCTGAGTGATGAGTTTCAGGTGTGCATGTTATTGTATTGGCCGACGCCTGTGCCTTTTAATGTGTCTGATAAAAAATAGGAAGGAATGATTTGGGTAATTTTGTAATACGAGTCGTCACGCCCTCAAAATTAGTCCACATCCTTTGGCGTTCTCTGCAAATAAGTCGCTCTGGACAAAATCGTGTAATATTTAAATTCTGAGTTTCTGATTCATTTTTACTTTTACTATTTGAATTTCACATTTTTGTCTTGACCAATCTAATGTGACCCAAGTGAATGAAATTGAAAATGAGGACAAAACGATAAGGAAGCTTGTAGCATAACTTGTTCATTTTTCCAGAGTTGTATTTAATGCATGATTGAATAAATACAACATTTTATTTGTTGTGTGTTCCTCGCTTGAGCAGAGCGACTGTGTACACAGTGCAACTTTTATTGTCCATCTATTTTATTTATTAATCGGAGCAGATAACTGACCAGACGATCACGAAAAGCACTTAACTCACACTTTCTTGTACCTGCTTGCCTGCTGTCTGCCTGTCTGTCTGTATTGACACTTTTACTTTTTATTATTAAAGCAAATATAGGTGAGTCAGATTGAATTGCTATAATTTCATTCACACCTTTTATTCATTGACTATGACTATGCTTGTTATTTGCTTAAGGTAAATCGACTTAAGTCCGGTTGACCCTGACCCTAGGACACGGCAATGGCAGTGGACAATAATTGAATTATTGATTCTGGTAAATTTTATTTAAGGGCCATGAATGAAAATAGATATGAACTGGCCAGACTGTTTACTTAATTCAGGTGTGATAAGACCGAAGCTCAACTTTATTTCTCTATCGGCCCATCCGGTCTAGCTTTGAAGTAAAATCCGAATTTCCTTGTATTTCTTCTTAAACTTCTTCCTTTCAGCTCCAAAGAAAAAGAGGTAAAAAACCGAAAAGCAAATAAGGATCTATACTGTACGGGGTTGGAGCGGACGCGAAAGAAAATCTCAAAGGAATTGCCGACACAAATGAGGGAAAAAAAGGATTGGAATGTTGGTCTTGGTCTATGATCCCATTTGAACTCTTTTTTAACCCAGTCTAGTGTCCTGAACACATGCATTTTTGATTTTTTACCCGACCAAGACCACTGGTATTGCATTTGAATTGGACTTTTTAGGGTTTAATTTGAGTAATGTAGTGCAACGATGGTTATTTGTGGTAGGACATGGATAGGGTTGAGCAGAGCAGTTCCAGTTGCAGTTGAGTGAAAGTCGATGAGGCAAATCTAACGACTTCTTTTTCCATCANGTGGTAGGACATGGATAGGGTTGAGCAGAGCAGTTCCAGTTGCAGTTGAGTGAAAGTCGATGAGGCAAATCTAACGACTTCTTTTTTCATCAATTTCAATAGAAAATTAAAGAGTAAATTGGATTAAAGTGGAAAGGTTGAGCTGGTCTGATCTCTGATCCACCGGTACCGGTCGGTAGTCACCCGGCTGCTTTGCTTTTGGCTTCACGACGCGCCAAATGTCAGGTCAGGCAGGTTCGTCGTTTTTCTTTACTAAGCGGCAGGAAAGGATTTAAAAAACGTTTGATCCAACCAGCAGCAGGTTCACGCTTCATTCCTCAACGTCATGCCAAATTCCTTCCTTTTTGTGAGTTAAGTGAAGCTTAGGCCTAGCAGTCGGCATCGGCGAGTTTCTTGAACCAAATTCAATCAAATACCGATTTGTACAGATAATTTACGCTCAATCGGCTCAGTCCAGGTACCACCGGCACCCTTGCATTTATTTTCAGGGGTAGAACTATCAAAAAAATATTTTTCAGCAGACAAGTCATGATTTTCCTTAATTCTTTACTAAGCGGCAGGAAAGGATTTAAAAAACGTTTGATCCAACCAGCAGCAGGTTCACGCTTCATTCCTCAACGTCATGCCAAATTCTTTCCTTTTTGTGGGTAAAGCGAAGCTTAGGCCTAGCAGTCGGCATCGGCAAGTTTCTTGAACCAAATTCAATCAAATGCCGATTTGTACAGATAATTTACGCTCAATCGGCTCAGTCCAGGTACCACCGGCACCCTTGCATTTATTTTCAGGGGTAGAACTATCAAAAAAATATTTTTCAGCATACAAGTCATGATTTTGCTTAGATTTTTGGAGAATTATTTATAAAAATGCACAATCAATATTTCTGAACGTTTTTCTGCTCATAGCCATAACCATACTTTAGGAATCTTGAAATTTTCTACCTGTAAAAATCAATTGTACGCGTACGATTTGGTATTTAGCGGTGTGTCGTGTGGAAATGACGCTTTTATTGTGAGATAGAATTTGAAAGTGACAATAACAATAACACAAGCTTCTATTCTTCCGGAGATGAATCAAACGGAAGAATAGAACAGAATAGAATGAGGTGAAAGAATATGTCATTGGTAGCGGCAACTCGTAAAGTAAAAACTGTCATCCACTGCAAGTGCTAGTACAGCAATTTCCGCTCAGATGTTCAAATGGACCAACAATAGGTCAGTTTTGGTTTTCTTATTAGAAAACGCATTGCGTAAGGACAAGGAAGACTTGGAAGAACAAGACGACGAGGACGGCTACGTCAAACCTCTGACATGCAACAACCAGCAGGAATTTCAATTTGAATTCTTATATCGTTTTTTACTAAAACGCAAAGTGTATTAAGAAATATTACAATGGGTACTACCACAGAGTGTATCAAAATTGCCAGGACTTTTACACATACAAATGGTTAAGAAAGCTAAGAGTTTAAATTTTTGAACACCTTGTAACGCATCGAACGGTGAGTGAAACCGTTTAGGAAAAATAATGTTATTTCTTAGGATTTTTGTGTATGTTACATACATTACGTTCACGTTCGTTGAACCGGGCGGCACCCGCACCCAGCACTAGCATAGTTGTACCTCCCAGGCAGCGGATCTAATCGACAAATAACATCTCGCCACACAACAAAACGGATGGACAAGTTTTACTTAAATCGACAAATCCCCTACCGGGCTCTCCCGGCAAGGAACCCAAAATAAATATCCAAGGAGGAGTGTGACGAAAGACTTTCAAATGTACAACTTTCAAATAAAAATTTCCCTTCTACGCTACGTAGTACGTATTCCTAAATCTAATTCAATGTGGTGTCGTGTAATGTGGACCTCCCCATTGCTTCAGCTTCGACTTAAAGGCTGGGGAATCTATGCGATTTCATCCATGAAGCTGCAAACGTCCCATTTTTTGGCATTAAACTCACATTTCGACATTTCTTTCTTAAAATTCAAAGAACCAAAGTAAGTCAAGCCGGAACTTGGCAAATAGTGTAGGCAGGGCCTAAGGAGACCCACCAGGCAGATTGTGTACATAAAATTAAAGCGGATCGAAAAATTATTGGTAGAGAAGATTAGTCCTTGTTTTCCGGGACGTTAAGGATCCGTCATGGGCATTTGTCTTCCACATATTCTGACGTGTGTTGTTTAAATGGACACAGCAAAGGTTAGGATTCTTTATTCGGTGGCTAAACTAAGATTACAATTTTATATATCCGGTCGCTATTTTTTGTAAAATTCTTAGCCATATGTTTTCGTTTGAGTCACTTTCTAAAGAACTGTTCGTAATACGTTCGGCCTGCATGAACCTGTAAGTTACGACAAGTACCCCAATTAATTAAGACTAATTCGGCATGTATGCACGGACAACAGCAAAGCTCAAAATTTCGCAAGTACTTTTAACCTGCTCTTAACAAAACACAACTGTTAATAATAAATCCTCATGTATTTCATAGTTCGTGGTGTGGTAATTCCGTTTATCTCTTGCACTGCTAATACTTCTTACTCTTATTCATTCATTTGGGATTGCAAATTGCTGCAAGTAGAGTGCAAATTCAACCAGGATCACGAGGGCAATAAAACAAAACTGCCTTGCCTGCCTGCCTGAACAAGTGAAAATCCTTCCTAGCCGACCCGACTCTTCTTGTACTTTCTTAACAAACAAAAGGCAATCAATTTGGCTGCTGGGTCACAGAAGGTGATCCTCTTTTCCCTTTATTGTATTTTAATGAGAGTGAGATGAGGTTATTTGGGATTGTTGTAATAATAATCGTATCATTCCATCTCCGTCAGTCTCAGTCCATCCATGCTTACCTACTTAATCGTAATAACAACAATAACAATCGACTTAAATGCTCCTCCGCTCGGAATGAAATGAAATAGAAAGTTCAAGCAGTACAGTACAGTATGTTGGAATTTTATAAGTATAGTACAGAGATTTGCATGTATTTGTGAGCCAAGTGCTCATAAGGAACCTGAGACGCACATGTGAATTAATTTTGCACTCGTGATTCAGAATTACAATGGTATAGTCTTCTGACAAGGTAACGCCATGAGTTGATACCCTCATTCCCAATTAACTGCTTCGAAATACACTTCACACATCATCTAATCCAAACTCTTCATCTTTTTACCTTGTAAGAATTGAAATCTGTATGCGAGATAACTAACCCATATTTATTTTAAGTACATTTAAATGATACGTCTTCGTTAGTGCAAGTCAAGCTGTTGTTTGTAATGCTCTCATTTGAATTGCACTGCCTGCCATAAATTCTTGATCCCAGCTTTATCTTCTTTAACCCCGGAAAGAGCAAACAATTAAGGTTGTGAGAAAAGAGTGTCAATCAAACTTAAAGCCAGACGGACGAGAAAGTGATTGAGATGTCAAAACTCTTCGGTTCACTGACCATGTCATGAATGTGGACACGGCTCGATGCATTCATGGGAAATGACCCTTTAGGAAAAAATGCACTAACGATTTCAAAATATCCATTGTGTCATTCTGTATTTTTAACTTCTCAAAGACATCACAAGTACACATGAGCATACGCTTGCACATGCGTATTATACTCTTACACATGACTTAGCAAATGAATATGATCTGTCATTCATTTACGTTTGACGCAGGCAGGAATAAGTCGCGTGGCTTTTTTTGAACTTTTGAAATCGAAAACAACTCAATCACCTCCAGACAAACTCATCAAAACAAGTGGGTTCATGTATTTTTGGTTCCCATCCCATGAACTTTTTCACATATGTTATTAAGGATGAACGAACGACGAGATCTGTCATTCATTTACGTTTGACGCAGGCAGGAATAAGTCGCGTGGCTTTTTTTGAACTTTTGAAATCGAAAACAACTCAATCACCCCCGGACAAACTCATCAAAACAAGTGGATGCATTTTTGGTTCCCATCCCATGAACTTTTTCACATATGTTATTAAGGATAAACGGACGACGCTTTGCCTTGCCTGGATGACCTGTGCCCACGTGTGCCAAGACAAAAACCCGGAAAAATAGAATTGTTCTGAACTTTTCCACAAGTTCTCTGTTCTGCTTCTGCTCGTTCATCCATTTCCTGGCGGCGGCACGTCCTTTCCTTCCAATTCCTTTGTGATCATGCACAGGAAAACACTAGACTAAAGAGAGAGTCGCAAGTACACAACCCTTTATGCCCGAGTGAAGTGTGGACAGTTTAGAATAATATTTGTTAGGATGCTTGAATGACCCTTAATAAGTGCTTGAGTAATTGAAAAATGTCGATGACAACGATTGCCCTTGAAGAAAAAAACGATTTTTGCTTCAAAAAGTCCTTGAACCGATGATACAGATATTACTCCAGTTTAGTTATCAAGAGGAGGGTGCAGCAGAAAATCCATAAAATGCTGACAAAAGAGTTGGATTTTGATTAATGAATTAATTTCCCACAAAAACTAGTGTGCAGAGTGTGGATGCATCGTGGCAGGCAGTTGAAAAAGGATTGGGGTTCTTATTTTAGATTAGACTCGGAATCTGAGTCTCATTTGTGGTCTTGCATACTAATTACGACTCAGGCCTAAGCCACACAGTTTAGAATAATATTTGTTAGGATGCTTGAATGACCCTTAATAAGTGCTTGAGTAATTGAAAACTGACGATGACAACGAATGCCCTTGAAGAAGAAAAAACGGATTTTTGCTTCAAAAAGTCCTTGAACCGCTGATACTGATATTACTCCAGTTTAGTTATCAAGAGGAGGGTGCAGCAGAAAATCCATAAAATCCTGACAAAACAGTTGGATTTTGATTAATGAATTAATTTCCCACAAAAACTAGTGTGTAGAGTGTGGGAACCTGGATACATGGTGGCATGGCAGTTGAAAAAGGATTGGGGTTCTTATTTTAGATTAGACTCGGAATCTGAGTCTCATTTGTGGTCTTGCATACTAATTACGACTCAGGCCTAAGCCACACCACAACAAAATTCTGTTCTGAATGATAAAAGTGAAAAACCTCCCAGAAACGTCGCCGTCGTCGCACACAATTAATCTTACTTTTCTAATGTGCATAATTTCGGACTGCCACCGTGCAATGTCCACTGACGCTGACAATCTTATAAATATTCAGAAAAATATAACAAGGCTTGACAAAATAAAACAAAACCTGGGTCGGTTGGCTTTTTCATTTTATTGTTAGTATTCAAATTCATTGCTATTTATTTCTCCCATAGTATATTTGAGAATGAAATGAAAGATCTAAAAGTCAGAGTCAAAAATTGTTTATGTACGATATGGTGTGATAGGGTTGATTTTGGCTGCTGTCGCTGTACTGTGCGAGTAAAAGGGGAAAAGAAGATCAGTTGGAATAAAAAAGAATTGAGACGATACGGAAATGAATAGTCACGAACTTGAACTCAAGTTTTATGCGTTCTAAACAGATTTGCATAAGTAAGGCAATAATAAAACGACATCATCCTTTGATGAAACCGTCTGATCTGGGAGCCTGAGACTCGACTGGTGCAATGTGTAATACACATGGCACTTCAACTTTTATATTATCAAAACCAGGCTACAGGAACAGAAAGCAGAAGGCAGGTATCATATGTGGCGTGCATTCATAATTTTTGAGGCTGGTGCTTCAAAAGTTTAGTTTATCAGTATAAGTTGGAAATAAGAATTAGGACCCCGTCAAATGTAAACTTTCTGATCGAACACAGCGCGACATTAACATAATGTGACCCGAATTGTCGTTGGCCACTCAAGTTTGAGAGTCCTAAGGATTAAACCCTTTTCATAAAGAATTATAATCTAAAATCTACATAAATGACTATGTAAATATACTTTGAACTTGGACTTGACAGTGTTGCTGCACTCACAATTGAAAGCTGAGCCAAGCCAGGCCAGGTTGTACGTACTACTATAATAATAATTTCCCATTATAAATCCCTAAAGAAACTGAATCATTTTCATTTCATAGCATAGGATGGATGGGTACAACAGAACAGATGATGAGGGTGCATGTAATGTGGCGATTCAAAAACACAAACCTGTAAGTCCCTCTTCATTGACACAACACATGACCCTTGGCCATTAATAAAAGTGAAATTAAAATCAAAAGAAAAGGAAAGGGGTAAAGAAACTCGTTTATATTCTAAAGTACTCTACGGAACGTCATTTGCCATTGCAATAGATGCAAATACGAAGATAAATAAAAATAAAAATACGTAGCCTTACACTTTTGAAGAGAATGAATGATGTGAAAGTTTTATTTTATTCTTTGGGACCAACTGCCCGTGACTATCATTTTCCGAGTTCGCCTGCTTAAAGGAAAATTTATTTTACATGTTCATTAAGCATTATGAAAAAATCTTTCCAAATTAGATCTAATTAGGAAGAAAGTTCCAAAGCATTTAAAATGCCTTGAACTATTTTTCAAGACGAACTCAATTGAGCTTAGTTGAAACTGAGACCTGTGTTGTGTGGTGCAGCTGGTTTAGACCTCGGAGTCTGGACCACCAGGCCAGGTGAAATATTTGAATGGGACAACTATTTACTTCATTCTCTCTCTTTTGGCACAATCCACGCGCCAGAAAACCCTTGTGCGCTTGAACGCGTTTTTCTAAAGACTCAGGAAGGACAGGACAGAACAAACCGAAAAATTTAAATGGGTATTTCATAAACTCTTGTTACCAATGGTCCATGGTCCATTCTTTCCATATCACCTACGCAGGACTAGGATAGTCAATGTCATTCTCCAACCTGTTACTGATGCCCTCTGCCCTCGTGTTAAAATTGACCCTAAATTCGAAATGGAACAATATTGTTGTAAATTCTGAATATTCAGAACTCATTGATAGCCTTGAGTCTTTGTTGGCCAAGAAATTTAAATGAATTGTGAAAACTATTGCTATCTTGTGATGAAAATGATTTAAGTTTGCCAAATATTCTTAATAAAAATCTCTTTCGGCGAAATTGTATCGGATGGAATGTTTTGGTGTCGAAATTGCAAGGCAAGGCGTATCCCCACTTTATGATTTCGTAACGTTGTAACATTTTTCTTATTATACAATACAATATTTTCAAATAATATTGACAAGTTTAGTACATTTTTATTAAGCGAATTTCTCAGCACTTTATGTGTATTAAAATATTTAGATTCTATTCCACAAACCCATTCATTTAAGTAGCACTAGCAGTCAAGGTCGAGAAAAGCTAGAATTGATAAAAATATAGGAAGTCTAGTGTATTTGTTTGGACGGAAATGGTTGTGAAAGTACTACTAAATGAATTTTAATTTTGTTTTGTTTTTGAACGCCTTGAGCATTGCGTCGCACTTGAGAAGATTTTCAAGGGTAATCAAGTCTCTCGAAATAGGGCATTATTATTTCAGGAATTAAAGGCGCCTTAGTTATTTTGATGAATTAATTTTAACTTTTAAGGGACAATTTCGAGAAATATCTGGTGAAATATGTTTTTCACACTGACCATTCATTTATTCATCTGTTCTAATTTTTTGAAAAGCTGAAACTTTCATTAAAAAATAAATGGATAAGAAAGAAACTGCAAATAATTTTTAGAAGGTCACTTAAGCACTCCTCCCTTCACCAAAATCCTTTGAATTCAATTGAGGGCAAAACATTTCATGTCTTGTGTTTTGTCCTTTAATCCAATCAGATAAAAAAGACGTGTTTTAATGTGTTAACACATTTGATTGGCACATCAAACCATCCTTTGAGTAGTACTGCGTGCTACATGCCAAAAATTATTTCACCAAAGGGCTAAATGGAGCAGAAACAAACAACCCCAAGCTAAAGCTAAAACTTCCATTCCACTGCTGCCTTGAAAATACTTATCAATTTTCCCAGAATCTCATGTAAAAAAATTGAAAATATAGGTTAGCCCAATATTATTATTCATGCAATAAGAAATGGAATAATCTAGTATTAGCTGGTTAGTGCTGGAACTGGAGTCGTAGTAAAAATACATTAAAATCATCCTTACGTTGTTGCTGTGTACAAAATAAAAAATATTTTTACCTGATTATACAGGCAGAAGGAAAAATTTCGACATGAAAATAGCTACGCCTTATGAATTTGTGATTTATGAGTCGTCCAATACGAATGGAGGAAATGGTGTAAAAAGTAGGTGTGTTGGGAGACGTTGATGTAATGCTGAATTCATTATGCTATGCTTCTTGGATTTTTGGCACTTTGGTCATGTTTTTCAATCATACATGAGTTATTTAGCCCTGTGAGCCTTTCTATTACTCGCTACTGCTACTGGTTTTCAATGCACGTTAAACTAACAATAAAATGGGTAATAAATATTTTTATGGGCAGTCAAACACATACAAAGTCAGGCAGACACTCATTCTACCCAAACTCATTTTTATGATTCTATCTTTTTTGATGTCCCATAAAGAGGAGGTGCAACTTCTGCCCCGCCCATATGGATCCACCTTCAACAAGTTTGACACAAAAAATTTCTTAGATTTGGGAAAAATAAATGTAAGATCCGAAAATAGTTAAGAACCTAAAATCTTGGTAAGATTCTCGTGTGGTGTTACTTATATTTACACAATAAATGAATGAATTGGCCAACTGACTGACTGACGAGCAACCAAGACGCCCGTATAAATTCATAAATCCCGAACAGAATCGGGTCCGGTTACACAATATTAAAAATAAGATCAGAAAAGTTTTGTTGTGTTTACAAACACTGCACTTTGGAAGCATCTCAACATATACATCGCAAGGTGTTTTTCCCTTTGTTATGATTTTTGCCTGTGCCTTCCTTGCTGTTTGTTCGCTTCGCATCAATGATTGTCATCAAATGGAAAATTTCTTACATTTACAACAAGTAAAGTTTTATTTTACTGAATAATTCAGCTCGTACATATGTACTGTACTTTGTTGTGATTTCAAAACAAATTCTAAATTCGCACAAAAGCAAATTTCAACATTTCCTATACGCTTTTGCCACCTGATCTAATCTTATTTTTACGCTGCACGATATAATCTGATTTTCCCATCGTATGCAGGCGTATGCGAACAATTAATTTCTACACACAGCACAAAGTGATGAAAACATAACTCGCATAATTTCAATGTGCTCCAACACTTCTGATTTTATTGATTGAATTAAAGAATCGATTGAGAAAATATTAATGACAAATGATGGGATGCGAGAAGTCAGCCTTAATAACCTTGCCTGCTCCATTAGCTCCGGCTCAGCCTACTTTTTCAAAGGGTAAGCCAAGTGCCAAATACAAAGTAAAATAATAAATAGTTTTGCAAGAAAAAAGTAACAATCAATCAATGATTTGTATTGAAATGGAAATTTATAAAGGCAAGGTCGCTTCTTGCCATTGCCCGCCCATATATCCTTCCTATCTACCTGACTCTACAAAGAAAAATTTTAAATTGAAGACCAAGGCTAAAAATAAACACAATTGCATCTGAGGAATTTTCAATAAATCTCCTTAATGAAGGTGCGCGAGATGCATGGAAAATCTGTGTTGGTCCAGAGCAAATTTTTCGAAGGTTTCTATTGTATGCATGCATGCAAAGAAAATTCTTGGGCCAAAAAACGCCAAGACCTTTGACCGGTTCGACACAGGGAGGTGAGGTTTAGATTTCTTCGATCGCTCCTTGATTTGACGGTTTTACACGGTGAAGACGGGTCGTTAATGTAGATTTCCCATTGAACCTGAACCAGGAGCAGTGGCAATGGTAGTAATATTGGAATTTCGTCTGCCTACCTGGCATAGCACAGGTGCCTTGAAATAAATTTTTGAGTCAGGTCAAAAGAAGAATTGAAAAGAAAAAGTGTCCCTTTTATGCTTGGCAGTATTGAAGTGTACACATATCGATTAGGTAAGCCTGGGTGCCTTATTGCACTGCACTGCCCTTTTAAAGGGTCCCGCCGATCCTTTTCTTCCAGAGTGTGACCCTTGAGCGAAGAAAGAAAATAAAATATGGATATTCATGCCATGGCCAGCAAGGTGTTTGGATTTTTACCTAAAATGTAGGAATCCTTGGATTTTTATAACAAAGGAAGACGCAGTAGCAGCAATGCCAATGGTATATATGCATATCAGAATCCAAAATCAGAGAGTCGTATCGCATCGCATCCGTATCAGATTTTCATCTTGGGACCATCCCGTGCCAAGGTGCGGATAATCTATGTGCATGACAATGACAACAAGATTCAAAAGTCCCCGCGGCTTGGACGATTTCGATACAATCTTAACGTCCTAATCCACAATTATTATTACTTTGAATGTGAATGTTTGGCCCCACTCAATCTGAGGGAAGATCTTCTAATTTTCCAACTGTCCACAAAAATGGATACATGAAGGCAGATAAAAATCTCAAGTGGATGTCACATAATATCCTAGCCATGTCTTATCTTCGTCTTTAGCTCTCGGATCTAGCAGTCGCAGCCAACAACTTAAAAACCGAAATACGGATTTTATATGTCGTCCCGTCCTGTTCGTGCCTTGTCGTCGGCAGATCATAAATGCAGACTTTGTACGGAAAGGAAAATAGTAGTGAAGTGAGTCTCGACTGCTTACATTTTTATTTTTATTTTGTTGGATGAATTTTTATTTCACTTTTGGGGGAAACAGCTTCCTGCCAAAAAGATTTTTGTTCACACTTCCCTACAAAATTTCAGATTTACTATGTTGATTTAAACAAACTTTTTCCTCACACGGGCAAGCAAGCAACATGGGACACTTTAGTATTTACAGAGGACTGAGTTGGGTAATAATAAAAGAAGTCATCAAATCCACCAGTCACCACTAAGCCAAGACTCTTCAAAAACTTTCTGTACTGTACACAATAATTTTGCAAATCCGTCGACAGTCGGAGAATGACGAAAAGTCATAAAATGCACCCACTCACTAAATCCTGGAAACTTTTAAAGTTAATAGTGCAAAGTTTTTAACCTATTTACTAAAGATTATTAATGCGTGACAAAATTATTTGTTTAATATTTTTCCAGCATTTCCCCAAAATTGCGAAATCTCACAGTGCACAAATATGATGACCATAAAATTTCTTAGGCCACCCAGACGTGAACATGAACCACATGTGGGCGTCTCAACTCTTTTTGCTCAAAAAACTAACAAACTTCCCAAAATTCTGAGAAACGATCTCCTCAATCTTTCGACAATTGCCACTAAATGACATAAATAGCCGCAAATGCAAAAGTTCACCTTAAACGCCTGAATTTGACCTTAAGGTCAAAGTGCTTTTTGCACTTTCTATTATTCTATTTCTCCCTAAGCAGAATTTTCTTCGTATTGTTTGTTTATTAAGGTCGGTCATTCCCGTTTGACTTGAATGCAGGTTGAAAGCCCGGGTAATTTATACGGTCCTTTCTCAGGATTCTATTCTCCAGGAAAATCTACCTGCTGTGAGCTTTTACGTTTTTCTTATTGAGTCAATGCAAAACTAAATGGCATTGCTGCGTTGCGATTCTGGGTGTATCCAGTTCATCAGGTTTAATCTATAATCTACTTTTAAAATCTACTCTCAATCATTCTTAGCCTACGTCACCTAATTTATTTCATTTTTTATGGAAAACAAAACAACTTGAGTTAAATTTAAATTTGAACCTTGCGCTCCATGTCCACGTTATTCCCGCCTGGCAGCAGGTACAAGTTCAAAGTGCATAGCTCCACTTGCCACGGTAGTGACAAGATACGACGTCAAAAGCAAAAGAAATAGACGAAAAATTATTTATTATTATGTGAAAAATGCTCTAGAGAGTCAAGAGGGGGAAATGTATGTGAGCTTAGGGCCAGGGCAGAAATACACATATTAGCATTTGAATGCATCCCTGTGGTTTAAAAGGAAATTTTAGCATCCAATTCCAAGGCATGGACGAATAGGGTTGCGAAATTTTATGAGCATTTGTGTATAGCCCTTGTCACTTTCTGGAAGATATGTAGCAGTCATAATTGTGGTTTCCCGCAGGTTCTTCTTTTCTTTTCAATTTCCATTCGACGGAAATCGTTCAAGATCATTTCAACTTCCAAATCTTTCATCGTTCATCCAACAAAGCAACACAGCAACCAAACGCAAATGCCAGTACGTAAAAAGGCCTTGGCTTGGCTTGATGTGATATAGAGATTCTTCACTCTCGGCTTTGGTTGTCAACTTTTCTTTTGAAATTTTACAACAGTTTTTATGACCTTGCTCCTGCTACTGCAGACTGAGTCAAGAATCAACTGCGATAAATGATATGGGGAGTGCGAGAATCCTTTCATTTTCCCAGGATACCAGGGTGGCACATTAGGATGACAGATTGAGTACTTACTGTCTGCCAAAACCGGGAGCCAAGGGATCAAAAACGTTCATAAAATCCCAGACTCAGAAGGCTTCTTCCTTCCTTTCCACGTATTTTTTTTGTACGTCGACGACGAGTTCAGTCCGTACTGTACTGTCTGGAATACTTTGGGGATTTTAGCTCAAAATTATGTGTCCGGTCTAATTTGAGTAGTCTACGTAAAACTGGAGTAATCCGTCTAGGCTTAACTTTAAGAGTTTTCTGGGTTGGAAGAAAAAAAATCCGGGTTTATTATTGTGACCTGGATTAAGACAAGGCAGGGTCAAATGTCTGAAAAATAAAATTATAAAAGCACGACTAGGCAAGACTAATCGTAGCTTCTAGAATATTCGAGATGTATCCACTTGTGTATGCTTTATTCTGGTTTACCATATTAAGAATTCCACGAGGAGCTCAAATCTCAAATGTCGCAATCTTACAGCTACAGGTCATATCCAAATTTTGCATAGGATTTTGCAATGGTGCCACGAGAAAATGAATGACCCCGAAAACGTAGTGCCGCACCTCGACCTATTTAGGTAATTTATGAATTATGAATAAAAATTTCATTCGGATAAACACTTTCAAGGTACTCGCAATGCAAGACAACGAACACAGGAAACAAAAATATAAAATAAATCGAAACGTTTGAAAATCAAGAGTCACCCCACTATTATTTGATTCTTTTGAATTTGAATTAATTTCGCTAGTACGCATGCAAATTGACCTGCCTTGTTGCTTGGAATTAGAATAAAATGAAGGATTCTTTACTACGACGTGAATCGCAAATTCTAATGTTGTCCTTGTCAGGACTTTCAACTTATTCTGGAAGCTTGTGCTTGGGTTAGAGATATCCATAACCAGATACATCAGTTCCGACATCATACGATACTACGGCATTCTCTATTGCAGTATATCTTCCATCATTCATCTACAATCTACGTCGATTCGATTCGATTACACTGATAGTTCCATATATGCTAGAAGTAGAACAATAATATTATGGCTACTTGGAATTGAGATTTTGTAATTCAGATGACAAGTGCCTGCCTGGTTACAATCTGTTCCACCCGATACGCTAATCTCCGAAGTGGGACAATGATCTGATAAATTATTCCAGTTGCGTGGGGTTTGCAAAAACCATTCAGATTTGTTTAATTGAATATTTGCCTGCACCTGAACTTAGAGGATTAGGTTGACTGACTTTGCAAAAAATAAATGACATATTAAAAGAGAAGTAGAAGAAGAAGACCGAGTCATCTCTTCTCATCTTTTAACACTATCCAGGTTATCAGAGACGACAATCACTAGCACTAGCACTACTACTCCATTGTTTTAGCACCCAAGTGTGAAAATTTCCGTTAAATTCAATTGTTTTGAAGAATGCAGAACATCAGACATCATTCCTGCTGGCCAACCAAGTTTAAATTAATAAACCACTAATTTTGCATTGTCTGTTCTCATTGGGGTCCCGTTAATACATACGTACGTTGGACAGCACTGGATACTGCGTGCTACTACCACTATATCATTTGATGGCCATCTTCATGTCAAACTTGCTCTGATTCTGAGTAATTTTCACCCTTAAAATCATTCGTCATCGTTAGGCATTAATTCTGCATGTAGGGTGCCAACAACATCTTTCTTTTTTGTTCACCAAAGAATCATTTTGGACTACAATGGCACATTTGCATTTGACTGATAATAAAATTCCATGCAGTACAATACGGTACAGTGCAGTAGAGCAAATGCAAGAGCAAGTAAATTCACAAGAAGTACATGGACATGGACATGACGTGTCAGAAAGACAATACGAGAAGAGAAGGAAGTGCAAAATATATGCAGGACTGGACTGTATAATTATTCTAAACAAAGCAGAGCAAAGGAATAAAAAATCTTCGTGTTTCTTTCTCCCCTTGTATTTCGTAGGAACTACTGCCATTTTACCAGGGATATTAAATTGAGGTGAATCATGTGGAATTTTACAGGTAGTTTGGCTCGTGCAGAATTGCATTACCTAAAATTTGAATTTTTATCAGAGATAAGTTGTCACCAGCCGAAAGCCGAGTCGGATGGTCAAGTGAAACTAAATTTGCAATTCACAAGGGAAATCCGGTTGACTAACTACAAGACATGCAAAATTAATTTCTAAAGCTTTCACAAGGATGAAAGAATGTGGAGAAATCTTGATGAACCGAATCCTGTACTAGTACTATACCCCCCGAGCCAGCCGAATGAACTTAAAATTTAATCTCTCTTAACATTGGTGATTTATGTGAGATATTTGCATTGAACAAGAAGGAACACGACACGTCTTGTCATGTTATTGTATCAAAGCAGAGCAGAGCAGAGCAACAACACTTTGCCCTGCATCTGCATTTGCATCTTGCAACCCATTGTGTCTAAGCTAATTCAACGCAAGATTTATTAGATAAGTTCGTGACCTTTGGTACACATGCGGGTGACCTAGAAAGTGCATCGTACAGGCACAGGCACAGGCTAATGATTCCTGCTCATAAAAACTCAATTTGAACTGAGGATGACGTTTTTGTTCCTTACCTCGCGAGTCTAGCCTGTAGCCTCCGACTGACAAGATCATTTAGCCCAAGAAACAACTTATTAGTGGTAGTGGCGCTGCTATGGCATGGCTGTGTTTTTGACATGACATGGCCAAAGCAAAGCAAAGCAAAGCCTAGGCCCAAGCTTGAATTACCATGACACGCCAACCCATCCCTCAATTTGGTAATTTGGACAAGATAAGTCTGAGAAATTGAGGAAGACAATGAGTTGGCACAATTTTCTCAATTGAATTACTTGTAGTGTAGTGGTAGTGACTGACTGACTGACTGAGTGCGCTAGATTTGGACATGACTGTACTGTACTCTACTGTACTGGAAATTAGAAATGAGTCTTGATCTTTCGGGTCTTTGGTGCTTGCTCTGATTTTTGGGTTGTTTAGACAGAGATTTCGTTCAAGGCTCATCGGCCGATCGGCTTTCCATAAAAGAAGGCGGTTTCTTTAGAGATTTTTGTACAATAATGGAATGTAATGTATGAGTTGAGCTTAAGTCAGTGGTGCCTTGCCGCTGGATTTTGAGCACAGTGCACTTTTGTTGAGC
>WJEZ01001565.1:0-16938 GCA_009869925.1 Thalassaphorura encarpata
GCTTAAGAGAATTTAACTCCCACAGCCGTCCGTCGTCGTGTGATGTCCTTTTGTTAAGAGCTAATGGAATTGGAATTGTTTCTTTTCATTTTCATTCTGTGAAATAGAATTGCAAAACTTTATTCCTTTGTAATTTGTGAGAGTACGAGTACATGTACAGAGAAACTAAAACTAATTTTGGTGGGCCCCAATACAACAAACAACGACGCCTACTTTCTCTTCTTTGTCTGCGTTTGACTTGTTAGAGTTACGTAGAAAACAATTCGTCATTACAAAGTTTGCTTGTGCAAAGGCAAATTAATTTAGTTAATCACATTAACCAAAACTTTAATGTCTTTTCCTAAATGTGATCTGATTTTCTTTGACTGACACGTGCGCTCGCCCAAGTGAAAATTTTATGGAAACCTGTACCATATACTACATGTCATGTTTCGTTCAATGTAGACAAAATATCTCATTTTGCGGAAGAAAACGTAGCGAGGCGTGTGTGTTTTGGTTCAAAAAATGTTTTGTCTTCTTGTAACGTCTCCATTAGTCGCCCATGCTTACTTTTCCCACGCTAATCATCCATCCATTCTTGTTTTTCTTGTTAAGTTCCTCATTGGCCTGGCCTCGCCCTCACGTATTTGTTCAACTTGAGTGGAATCAAATTAAATGGAACGGAATTGATTTCGAAAAACGTCAAATGCCTACGCAATGAACCGAACGATGAGAAAATAGGCATCACCAAAGAAATGAGTTAATTTCGTAGTGTTCTTTCTAAAATGACGCTGATGGTCAATCAATTCGGACTATTTTAAAAGTAATCAATCATTGCACAATGTGTTTTATTCTCTCGTTGGGGTTGAAGATAATTGAAAAAATCTGGCTGGCTTCAAATAACGCGTGACCTTGCCGAGCAGAATAAAATTATTAAATTAATTAATATGAATGAGTATGACTGAATCAATGATATTTTAGCTAACTATTAATTGACACCAAAGCAAAAAAATTGGTTTAGTCTCACACAGAAACAAAAAACTTGGCTTACATACTTTAATTTTACTTGGCTAATTTCTACCAGTCAGCACAGCATGCATTAATACGTAATTTATATTTTTTCCGTTCCTACTTAGCATAATGGCATGACCTGCATTAGATAGGCTCCATTGCAATGTTACGTTGCAGCAAGAATCTAATTCAATTAATTTAGAATTAATTACATTTAATTATTGGTTTGATTGAAGCAGAGTCAAGTCAATTCAACTGGGCAGGCAGGCAGGAGTACACGAGTAAATACTAATTAGTAGCTAATATTTCACAACACTAAATTATTTGCATTTGCATAATAATGTATAAATTTTACATGCAGACTGGACTAACAAATAATTTTGAACTACACAACTCAATCATTTGGAAGGCACAAAGGAATTGAACGGAATAATTAATCAAATTCAGATTTAACAAAACAAATCAAAACATTGGAATAGAGTTAAATTAATTAGTTCAGCACTGCATTACACTCACACACAATTATATGTAACGTTACAAGAAGGCAAGCTGTCATTCCACAACTCATCACTGTTTCCATTTCCTTATTAAATTAATGGTATTATTACATGTTAGTTTTTTAAGTAGACAATCATCATGGTTCTAATTAATTACCATCAGCACATGCGCGTGAGTGGCTTCCTTGCTATAGCGCGCGCATGTGCAATGGATGGATGGATCAAATCCTAAAAGCAAAAATGTCTCAATCGGAATCTAACCACCTCCTTAATTTCCTTTTCTCCCTATTCTCTGTATGTAATATTGAGACATTCACCCTAATCATAATTATAATTTATTAATTATCCCTCAAATGTCTGACTAAATTCTGGTCTCGTCTCGTTTACTGTACGCTACGTATGAACAACATCCACACTGAACTGAACGCCATGTAGTAAAAATGGAAATGGAATCGATCGATCATTCTGAAATTATTGTTACTCCTGGATTCATTTTTCTTTTTTCATCTATCATCATCATCATGAACATCAGGGGAAATACATTTTTGATAGTATTTTGTATTATTACTGTCATTATTATATGTACAGAAAGTAAATACATCTTAAACGATTACAATAGATAGAATTAGAATACAATTTTTTTCCTCCCTATCCCTTACCGTCGTCGTCTTCTATCAACACGAGCCTTATCATGAACAATGCATTACAATAAACTTGCCTGCATTTGCAAACACGAATTAGACACGAGAGCAAACTAAACACAAGCTAAAATTAAATTAAATTGTAGAAGAAGATGATGAAATTGAAGGTCGTTGAAGCAGAGTTGAAATTAAGCAGATCATGTAATTAATTAAATTTTTTCTGAGCCTGTGATTTTGAGTCCTAAGGACTTTTGTTTTTGTAGTCTTCTATTAGAAAATTTCATATTTCAGTAGCCAGCCAATTCAGCAAAAGTTTGATCCATTTCATTTGCCATGGATTTGAATTTCTCTTTTTCGTTTAGCAAATTATCTGTAAAAATTTTGAAAAAAATAACATTAGAAAATTCGGTTATACTCTTGACGGGATAAAAAAATCAGCAGCAGAATGATTAGTCAGATCAGTTGCGAAAAAACCACACTCACGCAAACCACTCCTTTTTAATTTAATTTTTTAGCTGCAATGCTGCGACCGCTTAAAATTATCGTGCAAAAGCAACGAGAGCAAAAGCACAAATTATTCTCTAGATTTACCATTTTTAGCATTTTTACGAGTGCAAGGATTATGAAAATGTTGGGTGTTGTTTTACCGTTAGAGAAATATTATAAGTAAGGTCAAAAGGTCAAGAAAAGAAGGGTCAGGGCAAACAATTTATAATCTACATTGTAACACTTTCTTTTTTTGGCTCACTGACATCTGACAAGATGTTTGAAATGAAGGGGGCCGATTTGATTGAGAGGAATGAACAGAGAGTCTCTTTTAATAGCCAGTGAGTTCGGAAAAGGTAACGTCGAGCTCGTCTGAAATGGACTTGTACTTTTCCTTTTCGTTCACCAATTCGTCTAAAAAAAGCAATTCATAACGTAGAACAAAAGCAAAAGAAACAAAATCTCAAATCAGGTACCAGTCCTGATTCGAATTTTAACATAAATACATATCAACCCTAAGCGACGAAGAATTTCACATGACAAAACGTAACGAACGTACATGGCGAATCCCATCTTAAATCTAATTAACCCGGACATTCAACAAGTGATAAATAATTTCAAGCGCGCATAATTTCTTGTTCGACTTTAGATTTGGAATGTTTTCTCAGTAAGGAGCTAAAAATATAAGGAAAATCAAAATTTGAAATAAAAGTGACAAATCAGCCCGAAGGCAGTTCACAAAAAGTTGACAAAACATAAAGAACGAAACAAAAAATGGACATTACTGCAAAGGCCAAAAAAAATCATACGTCCGGACAAAATTACGCCGGAAAAAAATCACGGAGAAATCAACCGAATAAAACTGGACGTGACACGTCAAAGAAAAAAATAACAAAAAATAGGAATGAGAAATAATAAAAACCTAGAACAAATTGGGTGTAGTAGATATGTGGTATTAACGGGTAAGGGGTGAAAATAAAAGGCAGGATGACGAGAGGGCCTAGTAGGCTGACAACTCCGAGAAAGTTCCATCCAAGTCGTCACAAATGGACTTGTACTTCTCCTTCTCACACACCAACTCATCTGTGGTTCAATGGAATAACGTATACAGAATATTATTACGACCCGCCAACGCAAACTTGGTACCCGCCCAGCCCACCCACATTAATTCAGCTTAGCACAAATCGCGCATTCAAATTTTTCTTCCATTCAGATCAGAATCCCAGCAACCGGAGAAGAGCAGATGAGAACAGATAATTGGCAGAAATATAATGAGCGAGGAGAAAAGAAAATTGGCAAAATAAAGATTTAACGCAAAAATAATAATACATGTTTTGGATATCTTGTAAGGTCGCTTCCATTTCCTCCTGTAGTAATTTGCTCTTCTCTTTTTCACCAATCAGGTCGTCTGAAATATTTGTCGATTTATCCAATCATTCTACTTAAGGTTAATATCATCCCTACCTCGTTCGCAATGCAAGCGCCCTAAGCATGAACGTTCTCAATTTTCCTTAAAAAGAGCCAAACATTGACAGAACCAAGCAATTCTAACAAATGTTCTGAATTTCTTTATGCGTAGGTGAATAACATCACACAATTTCTACATCCCCATGAAAATAGCTTGAAGCTTTTCCTTTGATTAATTTTGTCTTTCTTTCCGCCCATCGAACCCGTTATTAATCTGATTCTCACTACTTGGTCCTTTGTCATGCAATATACTCCCGTCCATCTCCAACTTGACTCGACTCAATCATTCAATTCTATTCTACCCGCGTCACCTCCGCTCCGCTAGGCTCTAGCTTGCATGCTCAGCTCAACTAATCTAATCTGACCATCCCCTCTAGGGTATCCCTTCGTGCAAATTGAGTCTTCTATCTTCTTAAGAAATTACACCAACGCCCATTTCATTCCATAAATCGAATTCTTCCCTCATTACCCACCCGTAGTCGAGCATATAGCATGAACAAGTAAATAAAATAAAATATAAAAAAATATGTAAATGAGAGCGACGATGACGGAGTTTTCGTTTCGTACTTACCTTCAAGCCTGTCGACTTCCTTCTGTAATTTCTGCACAGATCTTTCCGCAAATTCAGCACGAGCCTCAGCCTAAAGGGAATTGACGACAATAAAAATATATTTTAGTTTACATTCAAATTAGGTGTCGGGTTATGTAGAGTAGAGTGTGTATGTGTCATAAGTGTTTCATTTTTCGTCGGTCTTGTCATGTTCGTGTTTTTATGTTCAGTTTGGGATTTGGGACCATTTTTGCATTGTAGGGTACATAAAATCAAGCAAGCAGCCAGCAGAAAGTTGCAAAAGCAGAGAAGGCAGACAAAAAAAAGTTTTACGAGTGCACAGAGTCCCATTTCCAAAAAGTCCTTCATTTTATTCCGGGGCTTTTCCTTCATGTCCAGCCTAGACGGGTGATATTCAACAACCAGCAGCCGCGTCCGTTCCGCAATCAAAAATCCCCATTTTTCACCAATTTGACACTCTTTTCGTACGTCGGTCGTGTCTTATAGTATTTGTTTTTATTTACGAGGGACAAAGGAAAAATACCCGCCTGATGCTACCATTCCAATTTTTACGTCCTAGGTCTTCTTCTCGGCATTGTAATTCGGTAGATTCGTGGATCCTAATGTGTTTTTGCGGAAAGCAAAGCAAAGGCAAGCAAAGCTGAAACTACTAAACCAACACTTGCGAAAAGTGAAACGAAAGTCAGTAAGCCGATGATCATGCATAGATTTGCAGTTAGTACGTACTAGTACTGGGCATCAAGAGCTGGAGGCTCGTAAATGTAAAAGGAAAATGCAAATTCAATGGATGCACACTGCATCACCAAAATCACCATAAAATCCAATTCTAGTGTGAAAAGTCCTAAAGTAGAGTAAAAGTAGTAAAAGCTCCAAGTCCGTCCGTCCAAACGATGCTGGGTTTATTTTGCACATTGATGTTCAATTTCGGAAACCGAATTCGTTTCGTCCTTTTTTCTTTCTACATCGAAGGAAATGACTTTTGTGTCGGAGATCGGACATAAAAGACCACAAAGCAAGACCAAGGAAAGCAAAATCCTTTTCGTACAATTGAATTCACTCAAATTGAATAACAATACCCTCCCTGTCCTCATTTCGTTTGCCACCTTAGCAGCTCAGTCATTGCAGCTCAGCTCTGTATTTCTTTCTATAAATAAGGAACGAGTCAAACCACGGCCGTAAAATCTTTACTTGTCCTCAGAGTGGCTCGTTTCCATAAAAAACCCATTGGGAACTCTAATTTCGCTCCTAGTAAGCTACTATAGAGGAAAAGGCAGTATAGTTGTGGAGAAGAAAAATAATATTTCCAAGATACAAGTCCAAATGAGGTGACAGAAAAGACAAAACGAAACAATGAAATCTAAGCCTACGCTCAGGCTGGCTGATCCCATCCCATTTCTATGTGAGAAAAGCTAAAAATAAAAACACTAGAGAATAACCGAATTTGGCAGTTGGCAAGCAAAGATCATTGGCATGAAAGAAAATCATATTCCTAGCCTGACAAGCGACGTCTAATTGTACTTTTTTATACTTCTGCGAGACAAGAGATTAAACAAAAATATTTTTGAAAAGATTCCATTAGTGTTAACTTAATTACTCGAACTGCCGAATTCCGAATTACTTTACACCGTCTAGAGAAAAATGGCTAGAGCAGAGATAGAGATACCGCCTAGCCTAGTCATGCGGCCGCCAGGGGCTTTGTAATTCCAGGGAAATCTCTGGGCATTCCACTCCACCCTTCCAAATAATGAGAACTTGTACACTTCATTTCATGGAAGAACCCAATAAAGCCATACAATGTGTACGTATAATGGGCAAAAGAAAAGAAAGAAGAAAAGAAAATAAGAATGGAATGGATAGCTGCCGTGCGGCTTGGCATGGCGTGGCATGGCTACTCACACGCAGCCCGGGAGATTTTCTCATTTCTCTCGATTTCTATCACATTAGTTCGGACAAAAAAGAAATTGGAAAAAGAAGAAGAATTTTTCTTTCTCTTCTTGATTGTGAAGCCTTGCCTGCTTTCAGTACCCACTGCTGCTGTCCATTCCAATTCCATATCAAAAGAAAAGGGAAGAAAGAGCAAATCATTTGGAGAAAGTAAATGCTTTCTTCTCACTTTTCTCTCTGGAGGGGAAAATGGTCATTCTTACTTATGAGGCAAAAAGAGAAAAAAAGTTTCAAGTTAAATACGCAACGTATAGATATGGTCAGTACCATTCCATCCTCGTGGTAGTATTATGTAATGTAATGGTCAAAATGAAATATCAAAAGGAAAAGTTTTTATAGTAGAAAGGTGGAACAAATCTATCAAAGCTGAACCAAATTACCCGAAAAGTTTCAAAATGAAACGCAAGATGTATCTTAAATGTGAAATATCCAAAGCTTATACCCAAATTCAAGCACAATTTCTGATAAAGCCAGGAAGGTTCGGCGTGTCAAGTCAATCAGTACAAAATTCAAAACTGTATCATGCAGATTCAATTTCTGACTTACCTCCTTGAGTGAATCTGCGAAAGAGCGCAATTGAGATGAATATGTCTCTTCCATTTGAGACGCCTTGGGTTAGTCAAATCAAACCAAAAATAAAACAAAAAAACACAGACCAAATCAAAATTAGTAAAATCAAACCAAATCAATGCAAAAAAATTAAACAAACTCAAGGTTAAAAAATAAATGATAATAGTAAGCTAAAATCTACTGAGCCCCATTAAAAAATTAAAATTATTCAACATATTTCAGCAGAAAATAACGCCAAAAAGCTTTAAAAACCTTCTACAACTAACTAGCACTGATTTGAACTATGCCATGGAGTCTGAACTCAATGTGACTTGATGAAATGAAGTAAGTCTGACTACACTGCACTGCAAATCTCGACTAAATCTGCCACACAACCTGATCTTTACAATTATTTTGCAATGAACAGTATACGACAAATAGATTGGACAGCACAAGGAATATGTGTACGGACTGGATGGACATAAATGACCATGGCTAAATCTACTTGACAATTTGAATCAAATCACTCCAAATTAAGATACCTCCTTGAGACGAGAATTGAGCATCTTGATCTGAGTTTTATACTCTTCCTCTCGTTGGGTCGCCTAACGTCAAAGTTCACATTAAAAATCCACATTCATTCCAGACTACCTATCCTTTCGTGTTTTAACACAACGAAACTTCACAGTGGACTAGACGTAATAATTAAATGACTGACGATACATGATAAAATGTAAAAAATTCAACATTAAACGGCACTACCTAACATTACATTTTTATTAGGCCTTACCCTAATATGGAAGCCTGTAACGTGACAATTGAACGGTACGAAAAACCTACATAAATCTGATGAATATACTTAACAGAATGTTTTTCTATTTCTGTTCTTGCTGCATCTGTTAGTGAAATAAAAATTTAAATGGCACACAACTACTTAAATCAAAATAAAATTGTGACAAAAGCAAAAAAAACGAGTCTCGCCTCGTTCGCTGGACAAAATGCAAAATCGCTAAAAAATCACACCGATAAAATCTTACTAGATGTAGAAGTCACCACCTGTGTCACATGTCGCTTGAACCATGTACGGATGGAAAAAGCAAAATTCAAAAATAAAAATCGCGTGTCAAAACAATCATATAAAAACTAATGTATGTCGAAATGGGTCGACGGGCGAACCCATGTATTTTGTTAATTGGGGGAAAGATGTCTATGTAGAATTTTGTTAGTGAATTTGGTGTTGGGATTTTTAAGGTGGTAACTACCTGCTTCAATCGAGCAGTCATGCTTTTAATTTGTTCTTTAAATTCGTCCTCACGTTGACGAGCCTGTCGAGTTCAAGGGTGCACACAGGGTGGGAAGAAAAATAAATAAATTAAATATCACCATCAAAAAATCACGATAGGCGGTACTAATAAAAATACTATGAAGTATTGCAAAATTTCGCGTCGTAGAGTTAAGTATAAGTAACCACTATCATGGCTGGTTGGTGACTATTCAAAGTTGAAATGATCTTCAATGAATGATAAAAATAAATAAAAATAATTACTAAATTCTATGGATAGGGTAACTCTTCTAAACTAAATATTAGAGTAAGAAAGACACACTGCAAATTCCTGTTCTCTAAACTTTATCACTAAAAATTAAATATATCTCATCTCTACTATTTGTTCGTTACATTAAACTTTACCTAACATTTTTAAATTTAATCTTGCCTTAACTGAATTGATACCTTTACATGAAGACCAAACTCCAGGCTAATCTTTGACAGATAAAAAAGTTTACAAACCCAGAAAACCCGAATTTTAGGTTTTTGGACTTACTTTTAACCAAACTCTAAATAATTCCATAATCCCACCCCTTACAAATTTTATTAAATTTTAAAAACATTTTCCTAAAATTTCCAATATCCCGATTAAATGTAAATCTCACCTTCTCCTCTGACACTTCGAGGGATTTCAAGTTGTTGCCGACGACTCTCAATTCTTCCTCAAGTTCAACAATTTTCCTGTAAAAAGTAACAAATGTTTTTCATTCTGAACCATAACACATCGTAAGCCTAAAAAATTCAAAACAAAACAGAAACAAAGTAGTGGATTAAAGCATGCACTGCAACTTAATCTAAAATCATGCAAATTAATTAATCAAAAACTTTACAACTAAAACTATTCAGCAAAGCGGAAAGCAGCTTGGCAGGAGTGAATGAATGAAAATTTGTTTTTTTATAATTATGAATAAAATCAAAACATACGTTTCTCCGTGCTCTGCTCTCTCCTCTGCCCGTTCTAAATCTTGTTCCATCATAACTAACTTCCGTGCAACCTTTTATCGTGATGGAATCAAACGGATCAAACCAATCAGCGCAAACAACACCAAGTCAGGAGGAAAAATCACACAGAAAAAAATCAAAAAATCACAAAAATTAGATCAATTATTATTAAAACTTGGTACGGGTAAGTACCATGATACGTCATGCACGCACGCAATTGGATCAAGTCAATGAATGATCAGAGTTTAATTAAAATATAAAGACACAAGGCAACGAGGGTCTGGGAAATCGCTTAGGATCGGGAAGGCTCCGTAGAAGTAAAAACTTGTAAATTCTTCTGTCAAGATTGGCAATGTTAGACCCAAAGTGGGCGTTTGTTAGTTCAAAAAGCAAAAAACGCTAGACAGGTTATGTTACAGTAATTTTTGACGATACGGTTGAAAAATCAATAATTAACAAAGACTTCTCTTCCCAAGGTCTGCCCAAAATGAAGTAAAAATAATACAGCAGGAAATATCCGCGAGGTTTGCAAAAATAAATTGTTCATCAGCTTAGCTTGCTTGCTTGATTAAAAATTATGGCTGGTTATAAAACGGAATCATCAAATAAAATTATTAAAGCACAAAGTCATCAAACCAACTCTGGTAATGTAAATGTAAGTTAAAATTTAAAATGAGTTAATACAGCTGCAAACCATTAAACGATATTAGCAAAAATTCTCTGCACTGCTTACTTACGCTTGCAACAACAAATTTAGATCAAATAAAAAATTAGCTAAACACTTATAGTTTGAGGATGAATTCATTGTTTTTACTCACGATTCACCGGTTTCGGCACGCTCCTCAGCACGTTCCAAATCGGCTTCAACCATCGCTAACTTACGGGCCACCTTGAGAGCGAGAGGTCATATAGAAGACACAGAAGAGAAAAAAAAACAAGAGCCCAACGTCAACTTCCGTACATATTTATTACTTTATAAAATTCACTCCCAACACAGTTAAATTCAAGTTTGAGTTAGAAAAGCAAAACCACACTTTAGTACAACATACGCACTCTGTACACGCACATTCAACCCATCTAATTTTAGTCAAATTAGTTGGCACAGCACAATTCACGTTAACTAATAAAATTATCTCCTACCAAGATTAGCTAGCACCGACGTATTACAGACAATAAATACCACAAAGCTTGCGAATTAAGCTGCATTTTTGAGAAATTGTCAGTTTTTCAAAAAATTAAGCAGTTCTTTTTAAAAGAAACTTCTCGATGCTGATAAATATTTCCCAATGCAATTTTATAAAACTAAGAATATAGTTTTCCAATGCTAAAAATTCGATTGTAAAATATGACCATGGTGTACGTGTACCCCTTCACATTGAAACAACAAAAATATTAATTTAGTTAACTTCTTAAGCCCAACACAGAGGTAGCTACCACAAAAATATCGTATGTTAGTTCACCGCAAACCCGTATTAGGAATAATGTAAATTTAAAACTTTTAGTTAGTCTCATTATAGGTTTCTTCACACTCAAAACTCATTGTTTTTTGCAAACAAATTTATTAAAATAAAGACCTCATCGTATTTGCGGTCAGCCTCCTCAGCCAGGAATCTAGCTTCCTTGAGTTGATTCTCAAGGGCGTCCATGCGCTCTTCATCGGAGATGGATCGGTTTTCCAATACTTTCCTCATACTGTCAACAATTAGGGCATTTCTTAGTATTTTTGTTCATTCTAATTCCTAGTCATAATACATTAATTTTAAAGTAATAAAAAAGGGGATCATGTGTTTTCTTTAGCCCAGAATTACAATTTGCTTTTTGAACATCAGAAAGCCCAAGCTAAATCCGTAGTTTTCTTTCTTTTTTTCTTTTTGTTCCCTCATCCTGTAGTTTCATTTCCCACTTCCTCCATTGAATTCTTCCATTTTATACTAAATTAACTAAACCGCTAAGGATTTGGGTATGGAAGACAACAGAAAATATTTAAAAAACTATACACAGTTCTCTCAACAAGGGGCACAATATGCCAGAAACAAATCTCAATCCCGCAAATTCCCAAAAACAACAATAAACAAAATTTCTTCAATCAAATCCCCAAATGGGATCGAATCACCACTAAAACAATGGATGAACGTCTATACAATCAAATTTATGTAGCCTCATTCATATTAAACATGATTTTAGTTACATATCACGTAAATCCCAGACATTCAAAATAAATGGACCTGACTATGCAAATATTCTTGTCCACAAATCATCTAAGGCGCCACAGCTGAACAGCAAATTTTTGTGTCCTATTTCAAGGTAGATTTAAAACTGTCCGTTTTAAAGTAAGTCAAACGTCTTAACTGGCTAAGCTTGCAGCTTAAAATAAGCGAAGTAAAATAGCAATAGCAAAGAACATAATATTTTGGCCGAAAAATATTTGAAATCAATGTCCGCGTTTTGAATGCTTTGTATGATTTGCAAAAGCAATTAATCTTCCCACATTAAACCCTGGCCTTTGCCTTGCATTTTCCGGATTCCCCATAAGCCCAACAGCAATAAAACTAATTAACAATTAATTAACATTGACAATACATCTATTTCTATTCCTTCACCACTATCACCTCACCACATATTCATTGCTATTCTTCTTCAACCACACATTCATTCCAGTCAACCAAACGGAACATTGCTTTTTACATTTTTACAGAAACATTTACATTCCTTACCACAGACGTACATTCAATTTCCGTCTCTCATCCAATTTTAACGTTATAATAAAAATCCCAAAATTAAATGTACATTTATACCAGACAAGAAAGAAGAAGTCATGAAAGACGAAATTGAAAACAAAAGGTAGAAGGGACGAAGGAAGATTAAAATTAAGATTCGAATAGATCCAATGGAAGAAAGAACTCTTTTGACTTGTTCATGGTAAAATGGAAGGTTGCGGCTGCTATTTGACGTCGATGGTCAACAATTTGTTTGTTGTTTAATTTTTGTTTTACCTCTTCATATTTTTTGTCCGACTCTTCAGCAATTAATTTAGCTTGGGCTAACTGTGCCTCTAAAATTGCAATTCGGTCATCTTCCATGTTGCTGCGGTTCTCTAATGTTTTTCTTACTCTACTCATTTTGAAATTGGATCGAATTTCAATGGACATCATCAAGTGTGAAGGAAATAAAAAATAAAAAGATATTTTTTATTTTTTTCATCAGGGTGGTTTTGCATTCCAAAAGTAGCCAGAAGATATATCCATTTTAAAAAGAGCAGCATGTTTGTAAAAAGTAAAAACATTAATATTATGATAAAAGAGGGGATCTCTGAGTTAAAATTATCAATTCAAAGTTAAGAGAAGGTCCCGGAATTGTATTACTATGAAAGCACAAATATACCCGCCGGCTTCTCTGAACTTTTGAACTGGGCAACGATTAAATATTGAAAGGGGCAATTAATGCATGTAATGTATAACTTATGATTATAATTCAATTTACCGCTCAGATTCATCGGCACAGTGGGACGCTTCAGCCAACTTGACGGTGCAAGTTCCCAATCTCTCCTCAGACCTTTCCAAATCTTCTTCAATCAGTTGGATGCGACGGTTAAGAGCTGCAACCTCAGCCTCAGCCTATAATCATAAAACAATACATTCAAATTAGTAATCAGTCTTTAAAAAACTTATAGTTCATTCTTCATACGAATTAATTTCGAAGAGGAACCGATTTCGATAAAAGCAGTATACGCACAGCGGAATTGACCATTCTTCCTATCGAGTTCCTAATCTCTTAACAAAACTATCTCTCTATGTAAAACGGCCGAATTCCTTGACGTTTTACATTTTCAATTAAAAATTATCGTCTACTACCTATTAAACATCATAAAAAATATGTAAACATTTTAGGTGGTCGCCGTTACGCAACAAGGATTTTATAAAAATGGTCTTTCTTGTTAGCTTTTGCTTAATATCATGGGCTGACTCAACTCAAGAGACTCAGCTTGAAACTCATATTCAAAATTCAACCGCAGCAGCAGCAGCTGGCTGACGTTTCAGCCCTAACCCTGCTTTGCTTTGCCACTGCCTGCCAGCCGTTTCTCATCTGTCACTTTGGCATTTCTTCCTTATAAGGAAATCCGTGCCAATGTCGCTTTTAGCCATAGCCAAGCTGCTAAATCACAACTTCTCAACTCCTTTCCATTCTGTCATCAAAGAAAAATGTAATCAAAATATCCTATCAATCTAAACAGATTCGATTCAATAAACTAATGTGTCGATTCTACTAGCATAGCAAAGCACAGTTTGCTATGGGTTTATAATCTCAGGCAATATACTATGATGCCATTGAAACTGAAATCAATGAAGATGAATGAGTAAAGTCAAAGTGAATTGAATAACTGCACCTCTGTGCTTAAGTTGAGAGCAGAAATTCATTACCTAATGGCATTAACATTAGCTGAATCCAGCTGAGCTTGCTCACAGGAAAGCAAATCAGGGTGGCAGTGCTAAAGCTAAACCTTAAAGGCAACATTAAATAACTAAACACTGACTCCTATGTTTCTTAGTTAGGTTCATACAAAGTTATGTCGTGTATTGCATATGGATTTGGAATGGTTTAAAATGGGCATGCCTANGTTAGGTTCATACAAAGTTATGTCGTGTATTGCATATGGATTTGGAATGGTTTAAAATGGGCATGCCTATGCTTTGCCCTTTTATGGGCACACGCAAACCATCAAATGTGTGCATTAAACATTATGCCATAGTTTTTGTACAGATTTGAATATGACTCTAACTCTTTCAGTCAGCCGTGCTTACTGCTTAGCTTACATTGAAAGAATTGAAGAGTTTAGCTTAGCAAAAGGAAAATGTCACTTTTTCTTAGCCGACTCGACTCGAGTTGGGGTTGAAGTATTCTTCTAAAAGCATCATGGACCCACCCATGCCATACACCCATGAATGGATGGAATAAGGGTGAACATAAACATAAGATTTTTTAAGATTCATCTGACACCACATTTTATAAATCCAATCCCATCTGCCTGCATCTGCATCGAACCCCAAGTCCTTCCAGTCATCCTAGTGGTTGAGGGCACTTGAAATAACATCCAGATCTAATCCTTGAATTCAATAGCTGAATAAATAAACCGATGCAAAAAGTGGAGCAGTTTCGATCCAAATTCATTTAATAAAACATGACTCAATTTTACTCCAATAGTGAGCAGTTGTGTTTGTGCTGTGAAAATGTCAAATGTCAAAAATTATTTTAAGCCAGAATTATGTCATGTAAACGAAAAAAGAGTCTGATTCTGACATAATCATTTAATATAATTTCTCCTTAATCTTAAGCCTAGGCCGGCCGTGAAGAAGGTTAAACTTGCGAGTAGACGGCGAAACTTAGACCTAACTTCGCCACAACCTAAACTTTCATTTTATTTTATTACACCGAGCGAGACCACAGATGCAAATCGTTGTCTGACACGCTATGTTGCTCCGCTCATGCTATTCAAGTATTTAGAATTAACACAATTTCTAGGTAAACGGAGGCAGACATGCCTAGCCATTTAACACAAAAAAGTACAAGAAAGTCATTATTCATGTTCTATTCGCCCTAGCACTAGCACCTAGCACTAGCCCGTGATGATGTAATTCAATTCTTGACTTTGCAAGTTCATTGAAAAGAAAATGAATTCACAATTCCTCTTGACTGACTCCTTTCTATGCCAAAATTTATACGACGCTGCTAGCACCTAGTCCGAATGCAAAATCCAACTCACTCGCACTCGCTGGCATGATAATGATGAATGCCCGTACATGTAGTTTAGCTTAGTTGAATCTAAGGTATTCAATCCCAATGCAAAATTCTTTAGCATTATTGTCTCTAAGCTAAGACTAACCTCTTCTTCCTGCACTGCACTGGCAGTGGAAGGCACGCACGTAATAGTGCATTGACTTCCGTCCCATGATCCGATGGGATGGTGAAGGTATACAACTTTGTTCGCCCTTAACCATTTTTGTATGTAGATGCAGATTACAAAAAGAGCAGAGCAGAACAAACGAGCAAAGTGCTTTGCTTGTTCTCAATAATGACCAATCCTAATTCCTAAGATCCGTTCGGTCTGGTTTTGGCATGCCCAGTCCCAGTCTATGCCTAATCCTAAGCCTGCCTAGTTAAACTGAGACCAAGATCAGGATTTAAAATTTAAATATGATTATGATTATTTATCTCAAAAATCATTTAAAACAAATATTTAAAACTGCACATTGTACAAATGTACAGGAAAAAACTATGGACTAGCTGATTCACACGGTTTCCAGCCTAGTAAAAAACGAATTTCTCATTTCTGGCGGCGTCCTACCTAGGCTCTTTACAAGATCAGAAAAAATTCTGACACATTGAGTTTGTATACCAGGAAAAACCAAATGACTCGATTCATTTACCAAATCCCCAAATCTCGCATCCAAACTAGAACTGTGCGGCTATAAAATGCATGATTGTGTGCAGTACATGCGTATTGCAAATGCAATTGTGTCAACAACACCATGGAAAATTCTTATGAATACAAATAGGAATTCCCAGACTAATTTGCATTAATCTATCATTGTTTGTAGACAAAATACGAATATTTGTGTACTTGTTCTCCACTAACTAGAGCCTAAATGGGTGAACCAAATCTAATCTTATTATCTGTCTGGCCTCTCATTATAGTCAAACCAGCGTGAGCGTCATCGCAGTCGTCATCGAATTCGTCATCAGAATTTCGTGCGTTTTATAAAGACTCGGTTATCACATGGGACTATGGAAAACTTAGGTGGTCTTGCTACACGTCAACATGACGCGCCTTGAAATGAATCCGATGACAGGTGAACGCACCTTGTAATGACACTGGTGCAACCATTATTTTTGTGTTTAATGTACTTGTCCAGTGCCCAATGTCTACTAAAAACAAAGCATCAAACAACACCTCGTCTGTCACGTTGTTGAATTAACAAGAGAGGGCAAGTCAATAGACACTCGAATTAATTTTAAATTACATAAAACTGAGCTCTGTTCTACCCAAAAATTTAAATCAACTTCCTACATCCATTTCCTTCCTTCATTTGATTTCATTTCGCGCTGTAGTTCACTACAGCAGAGTTTGGTTAGTTTGGTAATTTATTCCACACGTGTTGTCTGCTACGCCCATACATGGTCATTATCATCAAATTCCTCACGCACAATGCGAATCAAACATTCGGAATGTGAATAATAACGCATACTCTATGCGTACCACAAATTCTTAAGCCTTTCCTTGAATTTGTATAACATTTACTTCCTAACCTAATTGATGGGCCAATAAAAATTCAGCCCAACATCTCTCTTATATCTCATGGGAATGGGGACACGATTTCATCTCTTGCTCCAACCCATATCATGTCCAACGATGTTTACTTATCTTGTAAATAAACCCTATTTGCTTAAAAAAAGCTAATGAAACTTTCCAGATTTTCAACGTCAGGACAGGGCCCGAAGTTAACCAAATCATTCATCCATACCATGCCATAA
>WJEZ01001566.1:0-16930 GCA_009869925.1 Thalassaphorura encarpata
GCCAGTGGCCGTGACCTCGACCTCAACTATTACTATGGCAGAAGAAACAACCGGAGGCAGCATTTAGAATTTGCATGGGCGGCAGCATTGGACGGCAGCATTAGCGGCAGCATTGGACGGCAGCATTGGGAGATGATTTGGCAACGCTTTTGTGCAGCATGGGCGGCAGTACGGGAGTTTTTGGTGGGCGGCAGCATTACCTGGGCGGGGCGGCAGTATGTCTATGGGCGGCAGCAGCTACGCGGCCTGTGCCTAAATCCAACCTGACTCCGGGCGACGAACTCCCATCGAATCAGGTCAAAGAAATTGGTTTTCTTGAAAGTATGTTTAATGCGTTGACCTTCACTTGTGTTGAGCCCCAAGGGGAAATTGAGAATGAAGATTTGGCTGCGGCTTCTGCACCCATCCCAGTTGAACCTTTGGTCCCCACACGTTCAAAAATTCCAAAGCGTATCACAATCACTCGTCGCATTAATCCGAAGCCCTCCGAGGAACCCAAGGCGCAGTAAGTATTTAAATTAAATGTTTCCATTTTTCATGTTAACTTTTCTCAGTTTGTTTTCACTAATAATTTCTATTTTAACTTTTTAGGGATGCAGCAGCTCCGCCAAAAAACTTGGAGCTGAACCATGATTTCCAAGGAGCAGAGATCGGGGATCCCAATCCTGTCTCTTGCCCAGAAAAGCCAAATGCAGAAAATTAAGCAACAAATTCTAAATCACCAAAAGACCAAAAACTCCTAATATCATGAAAGTAACCAAAATCCGGCATCTAAATTTTTTATACACATTCATTGATCCCACATGAAAAATTAAACGCATTGGCTACTTAACCTAGAAAAATAAGACGTTGTTCATAATTTCTATTTTATCGCACCTGTAGACAGTTTAGGAAATACTTGACTTGACAGTAATTTATTTTCTGTTGCACGAATTAGTATGTGTACGCATTACGGGTTGACATTGTGGTACGCGTACACAATACGCATTCAGGTCTAACGCTAATGCTAACTCAGTCGGGTGTGTGGTTAAATCTTTGACCATTTATTTTTATTATTAACATTGAGGTTTTGCGTGTGTGAATTAATTACTCATATATATTAATTCACTTAACTAATTATTAATGGGAGGCAATTGAAATTAATTGAAATGCTAAATCTTAACTAGATTTAATTTTAGCAAGAGCAATTGCTTTTATCGTATTAGGAACTAGTCTTGCCGTGCATGCAATATGAGCTATTCAGTCGAATCAACCACGAATAATTAACCGAATTGAATTGACCATGAGTAATGAGTAATTGACTTTAATAACAAGAAATTATTACGCGCCTTCTTCATTTCATGACGGGAAAGTTAGCTAGAATTTTTGATTAATTTCAATCGCGTCGTATTCTAAATTTGTTCAGTCAGTCTCTTTTCCAGGATTATTTAACCTCGAACCAAAAATGAAGAGAAAGGAAAATGTAAAAATTCCCATGGAAAATGATTCCTTGTAAGATTTTTGTTCATTATTAGGAAATTTGTTCTTTTTCTGAAAAAAATTGTTCTTTAGACTCCCTGGGCTTCCAGGACTTCCTGATCTTGAAGGACTTTCCAAAATGCCTGGACTTTCCGGACTCAAAGGTCTTTCCGAAATGTCAGGATTGGGTGGACTCACAGAAGAACTAGACGAAACAGATGACAAAACAAAAAAATTAAGAAAACCAGGAGAAGAAACTGATGAGAAAGGAGAACAAGATAAATCTGTGATCAAAATCCCATGGGAAATATTGCTCAATTTCCTTAGGATTGTGAGTAGTCGATTTAAACATGAATATTCTTTTTTGTATTTTGATTTGATTTCATTTAAATTTTAACAGTTTAAATATTCAAGTTGTTGGGACAAATGTCTTTTGTTGATTGGAACAATTTTCACCCTTGCCCACGCTGGTTGTTTCCTGTTATTTTTGTTTCTTCTTGGCCTTGTTACGGAACCATTCATTGTACAGGCAAATCATGTACGGAAATTTAATGACCTTTGACCCAACAATGAGAGTCTTTACTGTTGCTTTTTTGTTAGGGCTATGGAAATCGTAGCTTGAAGCATGAAGAGAATTTTTTTGAGACGATGAATGGATCTCGACTCTTGACAAAACTCGAATTGACAGAACTCATTACAGAAGTTTCCCTTTGTTTTGGCGTCATTGCAGTTGGGATTTTGGTTGCTTCGTTTTTTCAAGTAAAATTTTTATTTTTTCATACTGATAGCAACAAAATTTAATTTTCTAACTTATTTTCATAGACATTATGTTGGGAATGGGCTGCAGAAAATCAATGTTGTCGTATCAAAGGAAAATTGGCTGTACAAATCCTTCGCCAAGATATGCAAATGTTTGAACAACACACGGCTGGAGAATTGGGATTTAAACTTATCAAGTTAGCATAGCATTTAAATTATGATTCATAAATAAATATTTTCATCAACATGGGTCGAATTTTTCGTCATGCAGTGACGTCGAAAGAGTACGAGAAGGAATCGGTCATAAATTAAGCATGATTCTGAAACATGTGACAATCTGTGGGATTTTGATTAGTTTTGGACTTCAAACTAATTGGGAGTTGACACTCATATTTTTAACGTTGGCTCCATTACCAGCTCTGTTGGCTCGATTCATGTACTACGGAAGGGTAAGAATGTAGAGTATAAATAATGGTCATTTATTTTATATTAATAATTTTACTCGTAATAGGTTTTGGCACAAAAATATGCCAAAGAGAAGGAAATGTATGCTCAGGCAAATACAACGTCTATAGAAGTATTGTCCAACATTGGAGCAGTCGCTGCGTTTGCCAGGGAAGATCGTGAGATTGACAAGTAAATTGACTGATTAACTAATTTTTATTAGTTAATTAAGTTTTATTTTATATACGTTTTAATATGTATACAGATATAAGGCAACGTTGAGTCAAGCCACAGAATATGCGATCATGACTTATAAAAGTCATGCGGTTGGCATTGCCATATTTTTCTTCCTTTTGTATGGTTCATATGCATTTGCATTTCAAGAGGGATGCAAACGTCTGCTTGAAGATTCAATCACTTCACAAGAACTTCACAGGGTAAAACTTTGTTAAAAACGGTGTTTGAATATTTTTATCCGGATAATACGTAAATTCAGGTATTTTTTGGAGTTACAATGACAGTATTTTCTGTCTCTCATATCCTCCCATGGATTTCTACAATTTCTTCTGCGTATGGCTCACGACTCGTCCTGACAGAAGTTCTCAATTCATTCCCTCAAATTGACGTGTCAAGTGAAAAGGGAAAAATTATTACGGCATTTGAGAGGGAAATTGAAATTTGAAAACGTTATGTTTGCCTATCCTGCAAACAAAGAAAAATATGTAAGATGTTAAAACCATGCAAATGTGTTGTCACTTATATATTTATTTTTCAAAGATCATCAACAATTTTACAGTGGAATCCCAAGCGAATCAAACGATTGGAATAATTGGCCGTGATTCTTCTGGGAAAACAACACTTGTAAATTTACTTCTTCGATTCTACGACGTTGATTGTGGAGCAATTAAAATTGATGATGTGGATTTGAGAGATTTGAACGTGCGTTGGCTCAGGGATCACATTGCCGTTGTTCCTCGAACTCCAATTTTCAGACAAGAAACAATTCTCAAAAATATTATGGCTGGCCATGAAAAAGTTACTTTTGATGAAGTTATTCAAGCAGCCAAGTTGGCAGAAGCAGATGAGTTTATTCGATCTCTTCCTCAAGTAAAATAAAAATTAAATAAACCGAAAAATATTCGTGCAATGTAAGAATTTTACTTTGAAGGGTTACGAAACAACGATCGGCGTGACTGGTGCAGAATTGGCAAGGAATGAAAAACAAAGAATTTCAATTATTCGTGCCTTGGTTCGAAAACCATTTTGGCTTGTTTTTGATGATGCATTGGCAGATTTACCAGATTATCACAGAATCGTGTCTAACATTAAAAAAGCACGGAGGGGTGGAGCAACAATTATTTTGGCAGCATAGGACTGCTGTTGTCAAAAATGCAGACGTGATTCACGTTTTACATGTAAGTAAGACTGACCACTGAGAAAACTATTACCAAAAATTGACCACTTTTTTACTATTAGGATGGAAAAATAATTGACACAGGAAATCATGAAGAACTTTTGGACAGGAATGAAATTTACGCTGATATGGCAAACCAGGAGCGACGAATTCCTAAACATTTTTATAAATTGTGAGAAATTAGCAGCTCAAAAAATGACCAAGAATTATTTATAAATTTTTTAATTTATTTAATATCAGAACTGAAGAAGACCCAGACGTAGCACCCAGAGATTTGCCTGTTATCGAAGAACCTCGGTCAGATGGAAAAACTTCCTCGTCTGTGGAATACAAAGGATTCTGGAAAATGTTAAAACTCGTGAATCGAGATAAAAAAGATTGGTATCGGTGGAAACTTGGAGGAGCTGGATGCGTTATCACGGGGATATGCAACCCAATTATTTGCTCTATTCTTCACTGACATATTTGCTGTAACACGCAATAAAGTTGTTTAATTTAATATCATTTAATTAATTTCAACACATGGTATATCCTTCCAGACATTTGGAGAAAAAGAAAAAAAATTGAAGAAGGACTCAGAATATTGGACAAGTTTCCTTACAATTTTTGCGGCTGTGAATGCAATTGGATACCTTTTGAGGGTAAAATTGCGAAAAATTTAGCTAATTAACTGAATGATTACTAGTGTGTTAATTTCACTAGTCATTTTACCTCCAAGTGGCCGGAGAATATGGAATCCTGAATTTGCGTTTATTTTCCTTTATGTCAATGCTGAGACATCCAATGGAATGGTTTGACCAAGTTGCAAATTCTCCAGCTTCTCTTTCCAGTCGATTAGCCTCTGAAGTTCAATTCATCAAAACTGTAAGAAAATTTTGTAAATTGTAAAATTTAAAAATTTTATCACAATTTCCTGGCCTTGTAGGCACTTGATAATCGTGTGGGTGTGAGCCTGAGTGGATTCATGGCATTTGGTGGTGGACTCGTCCTGTCTTTCTTCATGTGTTGGCAATTGGCTCTAATTATTTTGGCCAGTGTTCCTGTATTTGCTCTACTGATTCTCATTCAAATCAAAATCCAAAGAGGAGATCAAATCAAAGAAATGGAATTGATGGATTATGCAAATGCGGTAAAAAATCCTAAAATTATTATTCTATCCATTCCAATTTATTAATTTTTTTTGTGGTTTTAGCTTTTCACTCAAGCAATTCAAAGAATTTGGACGATTCAGGCATTTACTCAAGAAAATGAAATTGTTGAAAATTACAGTAAAAAAATCAAAGCCGATCTGAAGTACGTAATATCGGATTTTTTCAAAGTTTTCACACTTTTTGTACTACTTTTTATTTTTTCAGGGAAAGACACATGCATTGCATTACGTTTGCAATAATTTATGCAATATCTTGCTCCATTATTTATTTTTTATTTGGAGCAATAATGTTATTTGGAGCTCATTTAATTCATGATGGAGTTCTTGAGCCAGAAATGCTCTACAGGTACGAGTGTTATAAAAATTGATTCATTTTTAAAATAATGATTTTAAAATTTTTCTAGAGTTTTTCTTGTCATTACATTTGGATTGGTATCAGCTGGTCCAACGATAGCGTTTGTATCTGATATGACAAAGGCTGAAATTTCCTTCGCCAGAACTTTGACCATGATTGACGGAGAAGAAAATTTTCAAGAAAGACCAGATGAAGCTGGGACGATTAGCCCATGGATTGATGGGGCTATTAATTTTGAAAACGTCGAATTTGGCTACCCAAATCGTCGTTCAAAAGTTTTGGATGGAATTTATTTAAATATTCCAGCAGGAAAATGTTGTGGGCTGACTGGGGCCTTTGGTGCTGGGAAAACAACAATGTTGGCACTTTTGGAAAGATTTTATGAGCCGACACAAGGAAAAATTGTACGTTTCGCCCTATTCACAAAAGTAGACAAAATTTCATAGCTGCCATTTTTTAGACACTGGATGGTGACGATATCCGGACAATTAACGTGGGTCATTTAAGAACAAATATTGGCTATGTCCCTACCGAAACGATTATTTTTAATGGAACGATTGAAGAAAATATTTCTTATGGATATTGTGGTGAAGTTGAAGGGGAAGGTCTAAGGGCTCTTGTCCAAGAAGTTGTAGAGGCGACCAATCTTAAAGAACTCATGGAAAGATATCCAGATGTAAGAACAAGAATTCTTATAAGGCCAATATTTTCGTATTAACGCATTGTGACAATTTCAGGGCTACAGTACTAAAATGATTCAAGGAGATGGAGTTGGATTGTCAACAATAGAAGAGAAAAAAATATCAATTGCTCGTGCATTGATTCGTAGCCCAAGAATTCTTCTAATTGATGAAATCATGATTGGACTCAATGCTACGGATGAAGAGGTTAATTTTATACATAGCATCTCGTTGGAAATTTGGTTACTAATTTAATTCTATTTGTTATTGTTGTAGGAAATGTTGAATTTAATTAAGAAAATAATAATTGGGAGAACATGTGTTATAACAAGTGCAAGAATTGAGCTTCTTTCACTCATGGATATGGTCGCAGTGCTTCAGGATGGAAAAATAATTGAATGTGGAACACAGGATGAACTCATGGCTATTCCAAATGGGTCATATGCCTCCTTGTTTAAAACAAATGATAATGTTAATGAGAGTGAATGAAGAAGCTAGAGACTAAATCATTAAATCTTCTCAATCAAAGACTAATTAGAAAAATTAGCGTAGTAGCAGTAGTAAGTACATTGTACTTTTAGGCCGATATGCAAGTGCACTTATGTCTCAACACTGCCTCATTTTCGGGAAATCTATTCCATGAAGACAACTACCAATAATTTTAATAGTAAAGTGAACCACCAGCCAAAAATATTTGGAATATATACATATTTATAATTTATTCAACTAAAAGCCAATTTGTTTATAACACAAATTTAACAAAGGTAAAACTTATTATTTTCTAAAATCTTTAGTGGATTCTAATCTAAATGAATAAAGCTAAGGCTTCATGATAAGTTTCCGTAATTAATTATGTTTCTATCACAATCATTCACACAATCGGTGCATCACATTTACTCAATAGGCAAGACTAATGACTAAACTAGTTTTTTTGTTTGATTTTTTAGCTACATTTCTCGATTTTTTTTTGTTTTACCAGTATTCTAAAATTAAAGAACTTTCTTCATTCATGCTATACTATTTAAACTAATTCCATATGAAAGCATAGCTAAATTATTTTAATTAATTAAAGATTTATAATTTATCACAACCAATCACACAACCATTTCATCACATTTACTCAACTCTCAAGACTTAGGACTAAGTTTCCTTTTTTTGTTAATTTTTTGAGTCATATTTTTCTAATTTTTTTGGTTTAAATGTATATTCTAAATTGAAGAACATTATTATACTTTGTGTTATATTAATTAAAATAATTTTAATTTCTCGTCTTTTCCTTAGTTTTTTCAATCTTTCTTGTAATTTAAAGTCTAGGGAGAAACTACATCTGTAAATTAAAGTTTTTAGGAACTAATTTACCATCTTAGCTCTAATTAATTAGATAGTCATCCATATTTTTGCCAAATTGTGTCATGATCTTAAATTAACAATTTTCCTTCACGTTTAAGCTATTCTAGCTAAAAATATTTAAACTTAAAATTATGCACAACCAAAGGTCTGATCAAACAAAATCCATCACTTAATCTTACAAGTATTCGTACTGTCGCCATTTTTCTCAACCACGTCCTCAACATTTGGTCCTGATTGAAAATCTAAAAGCAAAAGGATTTTTAGTCAAATAGTTGAACTACTCGTATCAAATTAAAAAATCTCACCAGTATACGTACTATCGTCAGTTTTTTCAACGATTTTTTCAGCATTTGCCTTTAACGCTGACTGACAACAAAAATAATTAAACCGATCGATGTAGCCTGAAATGACATCAGAAAAATTCAGAGGACGATTTGTATTATCGTCAGGTTTTTCATCTATTTCGCCGACATCTAGCTCTGATGCTGAGTGACAAGAAAAACGAATTAAATCTGGTCAAATAATTTGAAATTATATAAGGAAATATCTTACGACAATTTGTATTTTCTTCAGCTTTTTCAACAAGGTCCTCAACATTTGGTTCTGATGCTGAGTGATAAGAAAAAAAGAATTAAATCTAGTCATATAATTTGAAATACTCTAATCGCATTGCAAAATCTTACAAGCATTCGTACTATCGTCAGTTTTATCGACAATGTCCTCAACATTTGACTCTGAGTGAAAAGTTAAAAAGGAAAAGAATCAAATTTAGTCAAATAATTTGAAATATTGTTATTATATTAAAGAATCTTACGAGTATTTGAGTGACAAGAAACAATAAGTAAATAATGAGAAATTATATAAGGAAAAAACTTACGAATATTTGTATTATCGTCATGTTCTTCAACAACGTCCACAACAACTTTTGGCTCTGTTGGTGCTGAGTGAAAAGAAAATAAGAATTAAATAATCTAGTCATATAATTTGAGATTACTCTTGTCAAATTGTGAAGAATCTTACGAGTATTTGTATTATCCTCAGCTTCTTCAACGACTCCCTCGCCGTTTGGCTCTGACGCTGAGTGACAAGAAAAAATAATTAAATCTAATCATAGTATTTGAAAGTATATCAGAAATATCTTACGACTATTCGTATTTTTGTCAGTTTTTTCAACCATTTCTTCAACCATTTCTTCAACAATTTCTTCAACAGTTGGTGCTAAATGACAAGACAAAACAATTAAATCTAGTCATATAATATGAAAAACCTTTATCATGTTGAAAAATCATACAAGTATTCAGATTATCGTCAGTTTTTTCAACAATGCCCTCAGCATTTAGCTCTGAATGAAAATTTAACATGGAAAAAAGAATTAGATTTAGTCAAATAATTTCAAATACTTTTATCCTATTGAAAAATCTTACCAATATTCATACTTTCGTCCATTCTTTCCTCGACTTCCTCGACATTTGGTTCTGACGCTGAGTGACAAGAAAAATAATTAGATGTCGTCATATAATTTGAAAGGCTCCTATCATATTGAAAAATCTTACAAGTATTTGTATTATTCTCAGGATCTTCTACACTGTCTTCAACATTTGGCTCTGTTGATGCTGAGTGAAAAGAAAAACTAATTAAATCTACTCAAAATAATTTGAAATTATATAAGGAATAACGAAGAATCTTACCAAGCTCTACATCCATTGAATCTGACGATTTGAGTCCTTCGTGAGAAATTAGGCTTCCATTTTGTTTTTTAAGTTCAAAAAATTGGTTCACCTTCTCCATCATTTCAGTAATGACGACCACACCTAAGATAACAATTAAATTTTGGATTTTACATTATAACTTACTTTATTAAATGTTTACCATCACTTGTAGCTTTCTTCGCAACTACACGCGGTTCATCTTTCAAAGGCAAAATAATTGCTTCCGTCATGGGCAATCCACGTAGAGTTTGATTGTCTAAGAATACCTTTTTCAATCTGACAGCATCTGGCTCCCGCTCTTGCAATAAATAATTTGAATGCTTGACTACCACTTCCGGTTTTGGAGTAGAACCCTGACACAAGCTTGGAATTCCAATTCCACCCAATGACGGTGGCAAATTCTTGTATGGGCCAACGAATTTCTCTGGATTCGCAGTAAACTCATCCAAATCCTTCGGCTTTGGCTTTGGCTTGGGTTGTGCTTTTCTTGAAACTAAATTAATTTGTAAATTTGTAAAGTCATTGGTCATAAATTTGAAATATTTCTTACCAGGAACCATTGCAACGTTGGAACCTGAAGTAGTTGGAATTGTAGCTGTGTTAGTTGAAATTCCGCTTTTGGAAATGGCTTCACTGACAATGTCTGGTATAGAAATTGTTGGTGGATCTTTGTTCAATCCAATCTTCTTGTTCCTAGTGGCCTGTGGCTTTGCCTGCCATTTTAGCTCAGGTTTTAAGATGGATTCTCCTTCTGGAGAAATCTTTCTAATTTTGCGAGATACCTTATTTGAATTTGGCTCCCTGGTTCTCTTGTTACCCCGTCTTGCTTCTGGTTCTGGGATATAATCTTCATCAATACAGAGCTTTCCTCCATTATCAGGCTGATTTTGACCAAAAATCAAACTGAATTTTAGAGGCGGTGCAGGATTTGGAACATTTGGACTTGCATCATCAGTTGTAGTTTTCTTGGAACGGGGACGCCCTTGTTTTTTAATTGGTTTTATCTCTGGTACCGGCACAACCACAAGTTTCTTGCCTCCCTTATTTTTATCAGCATTCTCATTAATATGCAATATTGGAAGCAAATTCATTGGAGTGCAGAATTGCTTGAAGGTATAGGCAGATGCCTGTCCTTGGGGAGTGGTAGCTACCCCTCTTCCTGAAGTGGATGATGCCGAGGCATGTCCTTGTGTAAGAGCAACTACTCCTCCTCCTGAAGTAAGGGATGCCGAGGCAAATCGAATTCCCTGGGTAGGGGCAACTACCCCTCCTCCTGAAGTAAAAGAAGCAGACGCATGCCCTCGGGTAGGGATAGCTACCCCTCCTGATGAAGTAGATGTTGCCAAAGCATGTCCATGTATAGGGGTAGCTACCCCTCTTCCTGAAGTAGAAGATGCCGAGGCAAGTCGAAGTCTTTGGGTAGGGGCAACTACCCCTCTTTCTAAAGTAAATGATGCAGCAGCATGTCCTTGTGCAGGGGTGGCTACTCCTTCTTCTGAAGTAGATGCAGTTGGAGTGAAAACAACTCGTGAAGACGCAATCTTGCGCAATTCTTCAGCCAATCGCATTGCCAAATTTCTTTCTTGCTCTGGATTTTGAAAATATAATGGATTTGGGTGTGGAGGAGATGGTGTTGGCACTGGGTGTGGAAATGGGCGTTGAGGCAATGGTCTCGGTGGATTTGGAGACCTAAACCCTTCTTGCCCATACCCATGGGGGGCAGATGCAGCAGCAGCAGATGCTGCCAATGGTGCAGGTGCATGTAAAGCCAATGCTTGTGGATTTGGCTGCTGGTGACGGTTTGATCCTTGATCACGATATTTCGGGGCAATTCCATCTTGGCCTTGATTATTTGGACTTTCATCTCGTCGCCTACGTTTTTTTGGAGGAGTATGAGATTCGTCTTGTTGTTGTTGTCGTCGTTCTTCTCGTCGCCGTCGTTCGTCTCGTTCCCGCCGTTCCTCTCGTTGCCGTTGTTCCTCTCTTTGTCGTTGGAGTTCAATAGGTCGCAATATTTGCTCACATAAAATTCCTATATTTTGTTGTATCTGTTCATTGAAACCATGCTTGGTTTGGAGAAATGAAAGTGCATGTTGTAAAGTAACTCCTTGACCTATATGAGGAATAAGTTCAAGAAACTGCCAAGCATGAGGCAAATCAAGGGGATGACCATGTCGAATATCGCCAATTACGCCTTGGTAATAAGATTCCAGAATACGTTCCACTTTAAGAGTTAATCCACCTCTGTTCTGCCGAAGATTTGACCTTCGAGAAAGTTCTTGTTCATTCCTGCGAGGAGAATTCAAATTTTGTTCTGGTCCTTGAGCCTCTTGACCTTTCCCATTTTTGTTGTAGCGAGAACTTGGCCCTGGTTGTGGTTCAGAAGCGCCTTGACCTCGCTCATTTCTATCTTCTCTGTAACGAGAACTAGGCCCTGGTTGTGGCTCAGAAGATCCACGACCAACGCTGTGCTCATTGCCGTTCTGAGAATTTCTATCTAGTTTGAATTCATATGGTTGTTTTTTTCCTGCGTCTTTCGATTTCTTCGGTGGTACTTGAATTTCCCCTAAACCGTTCAAAAAATAATTTGAAATCAACGGGGGTATGTTTGGCCCATTTCCAATTCCAATGTTCATATCCATGCGTTGTTGTTGTGGCTTGGGGCTTGGATTGTAAAATTGCGGTTGAAAAAGTTTAGGTTTTGTAACATTTGAACTGGTCGATGGTTGAGATTGAGGTGAAATGGGCACGTTTTGTCTTTGTCCTTGCTCAATGCCGACATTCATGAAATTTTGTCTTTGGACAGAAGAATCATCAAATAGTTGGCCAAAGCTAGAGCTAAGAGGGGGTCTTGGCCATGGGTTAAACCCCACTGGATAAGGAGGAGGAAGTCTAGCAAAAGTATTGAAAGGCGACATATTTAGCTGAGAAATTGATGGATTTCCATTTATATTGAAAATTGGGCCCGGTCCTGGGTTAGAATTGTATTGAACGGAGCTAGATCTTCCAGCCTGGGCCGCACGTTCAATAAAATCCTGGGAGTACATTGGATTTGGTAGAACATTTAAATATTGGCCTGTAAAGTCAAGGCCTGGCGGCACTGCTTGGTTCTGTTGCCCAATTTGTTGTTGCTGTTGCTGTTGTTGTTGGAGCAAGTATTGTTGATTCTGCTGGTGTTCAAATTGAATTCTCTCCTGAATCCTGAGTTCTTGTCGCTGCAGAAGGTTGAACTCTTGTTGCTGCTGATAATGCTGCATATGAGGTCGGTCGTCCTGGTCTTGTACGAATATCTGATTCGCATTTCCTTTTCCGTCATTTCCGCCGATTCCTTCATTCGTAGGGTTGGAGTTTGGAACGTTCGGATTTTGAGACATGATGCAAAGAATCTGTCGAATCGACAGTTCAAGTTGTTAAAATCCAACCAAAATATACCAGAATTTGTGAACAAAAAATAGGATGCAACCAGGTGCGAAATTTGCGAAATTCGAACATATGGAAGAATTTTTACAGAAAAAAACGAGAATTTAATAGGTAAAGCAAAGAAAGACTTAGCATATTAGATTCTAAAACTTTTTAAATTGCTTACCTCAGTTGATGATGAGGTAAAGGCTTGATGTCAAGCAGCTCAGATGACGATTCCCACAAACTTTGACCCGAAATGTCCTCCTTTCTCAAATTTCCTTCACGATCCAATCAAAATCAAAAATCGTCCAAATGTTATAAGCACGATTCGAATCTGACCTGAACTGGAATCCAAAATCAGCATCAAGTTACAGACTAGGCATTTTTATTAAGAATCAAAAACGATTCGTGGGAATTGACCCCCCGTAACCAGATCCTTGGTTTAATTTCGTAATAAATTTTCTAATGTCATACATACATTGAAAAGGACTAAAGGGCTACGTGCAATTTCTTCCTTCCAGAGAAATGCAAAACAAAATCTTGAATAAAAATGACGTAATTGTAATCTAATATCCAGTGCCAATGCATTAGACTAGACAGTGGCAGGTAAAAAAACGAGACGAAATTTGAGATAGCCGGATGTCGGATGCCATAACCTATGGAGCATGGGAAATGGAATAGCAACTCGATTCCCTTTGATTTGAACTTTAGCCAACTTTAATTTTTTTAGTCTCGCCCAGCCTAAGCTTAACCCTTCGCATCACGCTAGGTAGACATTTAGACGTAGACATGCAGTATTAAACTGACCAATGTTATTCAAGCTCAAGCCCAAGCCCTACATTCATTTACTGGGAAGGAAATAGCATAGCAAACAAATATTTTTTAGGTTAGCAGGTGTAAGATTGTTGATTGTTGTGCCAGTGTTGGCAATGCAAAGTTCAAAATAAAAAATAAGATCAGACGACGTGTGACGTGGTCGGTCGTGTCATGCCAATTCATTTCCAATGTATTAAAAAATGATGGCTATGCAATTTCTATATTTTCTGCCAAGCAAGACCCAGACGTACCTACCTTCCTTTCCACCCCTTCTTTCTTAGACTTTGCTGCCATTAAATTGACCTAGACTTGGCTTGACTTCGCCTGTAGGCCACTGTTACATACTTTCTTTTACTTTAGATGAGTCTGAGTCCTCATCTTTGGCATTTTTTGGAATGGACACACATAATAAAAACTAAAATGAATGACGACAGTGACATTAAAACTAAACTTATGACCGAATGAGTCAATTTAAGGTACAAGACTTAAAACAAAGACTAAAACTTAATGCTCAATTAAAGAAAACATACGTTGGCCTTTCCTTATCCCTTGCCTTATGTTATTGGGAATAAGTAAAATCTGAAGAGACTGGTACGTGTACGCTACACACGTACGTACGTACAAAGGGTGAAGAAGAAATCTCATTAAAAAGTGTCAAACTCATCTTCCCCCTTTGCGTTATGTCATATGCCATGCCTTGCCTATTTCCTTCAACTTCTGTTTATTCTGTCCCTACGACCCCTGACCTCACAAATTAAGGAACGAACAAAGTTATATCCATAGCTAATGAATGATTTGTTTCAAACTACACATTAGCTGGATGGCTGCCGTTGCACCCGAGAAAAAGCAAGGGAAAAGTGTTGACGATTGACTTTTGACATGAGTGCCGTGCCGTGCCGCCAATGCTAAGATTTACAGCCTGACAAGACAAGACAGGAAAAAAATATAAATATGGTGGGCCGATAAATTTAATATTTATGGCAATGGCCATGAATACAGCACGTCTTACGTTAACGTTTGTTTATTCCTTACGCAAGTAAAAATTCATTTCAACCTAAATGCAATGTAATCGTATTCTTAATGTGACAAAAAACAATAGGAAACTGGGACCAGCCAAGATAAAAGAAAGAAAGACAAGTGAAGTGAAGCCAGGGTTAAGATTGCTCAGTGTTTATTTTACTTTATTTTAACGACCCCTGACAAAATAACAAGTGCATGAATCAACCCCATAAATATTCTATTCAGTTATCCAGTCACCGTGTCATTGCCAATTAGTTTAAGCTTATGTAAAACTAAATTGGTATAAGCCATAAGGTCAGGCTACAAAATATGCATTACCATGCAATGCTAAGCATATGGAACTGAAATTTCAGAAATAATTCCTAAACTTGTTGTCTAATCATCTAACGAATGGTTCTATTATGATTCTAGCCCAGAGAACTCTTTTAAACTTTCCTTAATTCTGAACTAACTGAGATACCCATATGCCATATGCCTAGCCTGACCATATTGCCCTGAAAAAGTCAAAAATTCTGAGAGAAAATCGAATAAAATTGTTTACTCACTTATGGCTTGAAGATCAAGTCGTGATTTTGGGGGGAATTGGGGTAAGTCGACTGATGATTTCAGGGGAAATGGTAGAAGGGGTAAGTGTCGATGGTTGCTTATGCTGAGTTGATGTTGAGAACTGAGCAGAGTCGTTTAGCTGATAGATGTTAACAGTTGAACCATCGANGCAGAGTCGTTTAGCTGATAGATGTTAACAGTTGAACCATCGAATAGGGAATGGCATGGTATCGAATCGAGTCTTCGAGGAGAGGAGAGACTGATGCTGAAGCTAAGGTTGGGGCTGCTAATGTTGTGTGGTGGAAAGTCTGGTGCCTGGTGTGTTCAGTTCAATGGTTGTAGGCAGAATGGAGAAATCGGTGGCTTGGGTTGGGGGTTAACTGATCATCGTCTCCTAGGAGCAGCAAGAACAACGGTGGTAGGGGCAGTAGTAGTATTAGCTGATTCTAGGTGACACTTTTACACAGACTCAAAAATATCGTCATTTATCTCAAGATTTACTAAATTTAGTACTAAATTAAATTTTAACACTGAAAAGGAGTGCTAGTGCTAGTGCTAGTGCTGGGCTAATCCTTAGTTAATAATGACAGTATTAATCAATAATTACAAATGCTTTATAGAAAATTCTTAAGGGTTAATTCAATTAAACATAGTCACTATTGTATTTTGTTTTACAATTGAGTATATATTACTTTAATCCTTATTTACATTGATTAAAAACACAGACTCAAAAATATCGTCATTTATCTCAAGATTTACTAAATTTAGTACTAAATTAAATTTTAACACTGAAAAGGAGTGCTAGTGCTACTGCTAGTGCTGGGCTAATCCTTAGTTAATAATGACTGTATTAATTAATAATTGCAAATGCTTTATAGAAAATTCTTAATATGGCATTAACTAAGGATTAATTCAACTAAATGTAGTCACTTACATATTTTGTTTTAGATTTGAGTATACATTACTTTAATCCTAATTTACATTGATTAAATTCTACGTATATTTGCATAATGTCACTGATAGAAAATAGCTGAACTTGATGATAGGGAAGGGAATGAGTGTGGATTTGTTGATTAATTCCTGTTCCATTCTCTCCTGCTCATTCTCATCAAGCAATTAGCCGCTACTTCTTCTGTTCATAGGATAAAGATATTTAGCAAAATATTTTGCAGTGTTCAATTTTAGAAAATTTGACAATGCTAGCGAGTCCGACGATCATCAAGAGTAGAAGAAATAGGATGAATAATTCTGGACCGAAGAACACGAATTCGAACAACAGGTCTTCGAGGAGCTACAAAAGTAGCACGAAGAGTTGAATCCGAAGCAGCAACAAAACCGGAAGTAGGTCCAATTTCAGCTACACCGGTGGGGTTAGGGTCAGATCCTCCGTTAGGTCCATCAGCGTTTGCTCCATTTGAGTCGCTGTCTGCCATTTCTCTTGTAAATTTTCTCAAAGCGAAGATAAGACACGGACGTTCAATCCAAGTAGCAGCTGCAGCACAGAAATGAGTTAGAAAATAAAATCGTACATTCCTTTTGGGTTCGATTTGGCTGAAATTTGGGTATGTTGTCGGCCTTGTTTTTATTAACACGAGATTTTTTCACAAGAGTGACTTGGGTGACCCTCAGCGATCAGCAAAGGTCTTCACGTTGAGTAATGTTAGAAAAGGAAAAGTGGGTTTCCTGCATAAGCCCTCCCGTAATTGAAGAAAAATGATCAAATTCGTAACCAGTGCGATGCGGTCCACCCAAATCACTATTCTGGAAAATCTCTTCACTGAAGTCGTTCACTATGACAAGGCCTACAACATGGCCATTTCAGCAAAA
>WJEZ01001567.1:0-16928 GCA_009869925.1 Thalassaphorura encarpata
TAGCCATACGACGCAAGAAAATAAATGGGAATAACACATCAATTGTTTCCCTATTGACGACGAAGACCATTTCAATTTGACGACGTCATGGTCGTGTGCAATTTTATGGTTTTGCCTGCAGTCAGTCTGTATGTCAGACTCAGAATCTAGATTTAATGTTAGTCTCTATCCAGGCTGGCTATGTTCGTTCAATTTCTCATCAAAACAACAGAGACAGAGATTAATGATCTATTAAACTTTAACCACCACTAAAGCAGTAGCAGTAGCCTTGCCTACTACTGGTCTATGCAGGAAAATGAATCCTGAATTGGGTCTATAAAATTTTCAATTTGATTAGAATGTCAATTTATAGCTATAGACATTGTTTAGACCGACCTCCCAACTCAATCAAGTTTAGTCTTGGCCGGGAAATAATGGAATAAACAAAATACTGAGAAAATGATTGAATTTGGTTTGAAAAATAATTGAAATGGGAAATGGAGCGTTCTCACGCTTCCTTGGCCCGAGCTCGAGCCCGGTAACTGTTTTCAAGTTTATTTCACCTGCGTCATAAGCCCGCCGTTCCCGCCGTACATATTTTGGGCAAAAATGAGGTCAAGGGCGTACGCTGTAAGCATTGGGCTCACAACATTCGAGTATGTATACAAACTATGAGGCTTAGGTTTACCTTGGAGCGATCCTCTTCAATGATTTCATCCAGAATGGATCGAAGTTGGGTAGAGAGTTGGGTCGCCAGCTCCTGAAGGTAGTGAGAATGCTCTGGAGTTTTGGACGCATCCAAACCACCATCTGCCCATTTGACAAGTAATCGTAGAATATGACTTCCAACCAACTGATTCTGTTAGAAAAATAATTAAGGAAAAACTTATAATTTAATTAAGTGCCCCACTTTCTCTAAAAGTACGTATGACAGACCACACACTACACTACAGATGCACCAGAATTTAAATTTAAATTGGCATACAGCACAGCTCCATCAAATAAAATTTCATTTCAACAAGTTTCAAAGCCCCGTCCCGCACCCATTTTCATTTTCATTTCTAATCACTTAAACTCAGAAGAAGAAAAAGAATTTGGTGAAAAGAGAGAAAGTACTTTCTCCATTCGTCCGTGTGTGTGTAGAAGAAAAAAATAAAAGAAACGGTAAAGAATGTCATTCCCATTCCAGTTCCATTACATTTTGCTTTACTTTACGTTACGTTACATTGGACTAAGGCCTTTATGTCCATGTGTGTACGTAGCTTATCTTGGAAGAAGAGATTGGATTGGAATTCACATCTCCACCACGTGGAGAACGAAAGCTTTAGCTTACCTTGAGTTCACTATGAAGTGCCTCCAGACGTCTAGTTTTCTCCATGTCAATCGGCGTACTCAGCGTGTCTTGAGTTGAAGCTTGGATATGGGTAAAGACTCGACAAGCCCAAATACTTCGTTTCCCAACTTCACGGCTCATGAAAATGGAATTGTGAATTTCCTTTGAATAAAAATTAATAGTGAGTAAATATATGGAATTATATCGAAACATTCATCAATAACTAAATAAAAAGACAAGTACGTAAACTTCCGAATATTCATGCAATGTATTTTATCGGTGAAATTTGGAAAAACCTAATTTTATTATACAATTTGGTACGGAGTCAAAATTTAATTGGCCTGAAATTCATGGCCAAGACAACTTAAATGGATAAAGCTATATAGGCTATAATGCTATATACTATAAGCTATAGCTATTTACTAGACTGATTTGTACATGTAATAGGTAAATTCCCACGGCTAAGTCCCTAGAGTTTGCACAGGTCTCAAGAACCCTTTTATACTTGACAATCACAACTCAGACGTTCGTTGTGGTCAGCTCAGTTCAGCTGTGCAATTATTTACACAGAGGAAACTGAATTGCTACGTAACACGACTGCATGCATTCATTGTGTAATTCAAAAGAGTGCAAATGTAATTGATTTTGCAAATACTATAAGATTAGGAGAACAATGAGAAATAAAGTGCATGCACATTACATACCTGTTCAATCACAGTCGTTAGGTAAGTGTCTCGGAGTTCATTGGGAAAGACGCGTAACATGATACTCAGGATTTGTTCTACGATTCCCCGCCATTCATTTATCCCGGCAGTTTTCTCTTCATCCTTGGCAGACTGAAAATTAAATGCAAAATAGGGCTAAAGATCTATTCAATGAATAATTGGCACTATGGCAAAATTATCCTTTGAAAATGTAATTTGAGATGATTCCTATCATCAGCTCACAATTGAGCCAAATTTACATTAAGCATAGCAATTTGTGAGACCACCCAAGTTTGATTTTATTTTTATCATAAAACCCTAAACATAACAACGTGGGTGGCTTTGGGGTTATTCGACACGCGTGCCGGCCTGGCTGACAAAACAAAATCCTTAATTGCTCCGTTTCCTCCCCCACATACAATTGGCATCTTTAAATTTGCAGATTCAAAAGGAATCCTTTCACAAAAGGTTAAATTCTAAAATAAGGCCACGAGTGAGCCAGCCAGCCAGAGCTTTAAATAAACCTTTATCCTAACAATTAACACAGCTTCTGGCCCGATAAGATCTTGAATTATGCTACAGTATATAAGAAAAATCTGGATTTACCTGGATTTGTGGAATATGAGTTGAAATGGGCCGGAGGCGATAGCATGGAGGTTGAGCTTGGGAATCCAAACTATACCATTTTTCTACCAAAGCCTTACTCTCAGGATCACCAACATTTTTTAGAGCCATTTCAAAATCTTGTTGCTCAACAGTTTTTGGCAACAATGGTGCTCCCAAAGAATTACTAAGGAAAAGGACAGGGACAATGTAGGAAACTTCTTGTTGACCTATAAAGGGAGTCAGTTCAATTAATTAGTGTTAATTTTGAAATTAATTACAGTATTTTCAGAAAAATTCCATGAAAGAGCATCTAGCCCGAAAATTTGAATAATATGATGAAATCAGTCAACCAGCCTCTAGGGTATGAATCCCGCATAAGCCTAGCCTAATTTGGTTATAACTTTAAATTCAACTTTTACTCTTAGAGTAAAAGTAAAAAGAGCTTGAGCTTTTTGAGGAAATGGTTAGAGATGAGAGAGAAAGACTTGGAAAATCTCCGGGCATTGGTATACGTAATTATAATCGACTCAGCCTGGCCTAGCCTGCCAGCATACTTACGTTTCAATTCTCCCAAGCAAAGTTCTGGAAACTCATGGTCCTGCTTATTCTCCAAATCCGTTTTCCAGTGCAAGTCTGTAATGTGAAGCTCATAGCCAAGGGTTGAACAATATTCTCTCAAAGATGGATACACTTCTGTGTGCAAATTTCCTTTTTCCAGTCGAAAATCTACAGGAGAACCAAACCAGCAGCATAAGTAGAATAATAAATCACTTTTCCCTTTAGGATTTTATGTTATGTTAGCAAGTAGGAATAGGCAGGCAAATTGAATTGAACATAACCAAATTAGTAGACTTTGTAATATTTGTAATGTAAAATGAGTCAGATTCAGCCTTCAGCTTTCAGATCCAGGCAGAATTCAGTTCAGTCTCGTTTTCCTTTTCCAATGTCCGTCTTGGCTTCCTAACCGGGTATTTTAACTGACTTTATCTGGATTCATGTTTTCTCAGATAGACAGACAGACAATTTAATAAGAACAAAGCCATGGCAAGGCAATGGCAGACGTCTCAGCCTCAAAGCATAAGATAATTGAATAATACTTGAATTGAATTGAATGCAATCGCAAGTACTATTCATGTCCGTATCACGCAAATCAAACATGAATCGTTTTCTTATTCGTCATAAGTCATAAAATTTCTTGAAGAGATTCATCGTCTTACCTTGGGAATCCGAGGCACAAACATAAATTGTGATTTTTCGACACTTGGTCACAGGTTTGACCCTTTGAACTCTGCCAGTGAGAAGATGCCTCACATTTTCACTTTGTTTTTTCATTTCTAAGGGAAGAACCAGCTCCCCACCGCCATCTTTAATGCTTGAAGCTCCTGAAGGGGGAACAATCGTGGTTGGGGAAGAAAGAGACATGGAATCCCCTGAAAGGTAATTAAAATTAAGGTCAACTCGTCACTCGCGACCGCGACATTGGCAAGAAAAAACACAAGAATATTTAATTTAGCTAACCTGAAACACTAGATGGCTCTGCTTCTCGCAACAATCGACTCCTGAGAGAGTCCTTCTTTTGCAGTGAGGATTCTGGGGTATCAGCCACAGTCGCTGTTGAAGCAGTTGGCCCAGTAGTGCTCGTTGACCCTTCGACACCTCCTTGACCTTTCCCATTCTGGTGACTAGGTCTTCGCTTGGAAGCCAATGCATGGTTATCCACTCCCTCGATCGAACTCTTCTTGTGTGACCTAAAGTTAAGTGACCTTCTCCATTAGCACTGCGCAAACGCAGACGCGGACGCAACATTACCGCCAAGATTCAAAAATTAAATTTGACTTACGCCTCAGATTTCTGTGACGTCGTATCCCCACTCCCTTTACGTTTATTTTTTGTGCAAATACTTCCCATTTTATTCCTTAATGTTAAACTAGGATGATCAGCTCAGGGAATAAGAAGTTCCAAACGAGGATCGCATTTCAGTTGAAATTCGCAAGAAATGGAAGAGGTTCTTAAGAAGTTGTGCTCTGGTTCCTCTTTCACCATTCATAATCATAACTAAACTTAACTGTCTCCGTTTGAGATAAAAATATTAAAATAACACTTTCACTGAACTTTAACTTTAGATTTGTAATTTTTGCACTTTTACGCTTTTATGCTAAAGCCGAAGGACGAAGTTGAGGTTTTGCCGTAATGTGGTAACGTAAAAGTCAAATTCATATCTAGCCGTGTTTAATCCGGGCATTAGGAATATAACATCAACATCTATTTATACAGATATGCCTGCCTCGCCTGTCAAATGAATGTCAATCAATATTTTTTACATACAGTCACAGCATAGCATGGCATCGGCATGGCATATACTTTGCCCACATTAACGTTGAATGGAAACAAATGTTTTATTATTAGCCTTAATTAGTCAATTAAGAGCTCAGCTCTGCTGCTCAGGAAAATCCAAAGGAGTCTTGTCCTGTCCTGTCTTGGGCGGAATCACAATGGAAGCAAATGCAAAACAAAGGATTCGGGTGCAATTAAAATTCAATCAATTCTCCTTCCTTTCCGCTTCGGTTCCGTTTTGTACCTGTGAATTAATTAATTAAATGAAAACCAATTAAATCACTAGAATTTAGCTAGCGAGATCTAAGGAACAAAAATCTCAATTAGCACCGCACCACACTACACTAGATCAGGCCTAACAGCTAAATTCCCAAGGTTAGCAAGAACTAAGAACTGACCCAACCCAGTTGAACCGCTTCGGTTCCGTTTTGCACCTGTGAATTAATTAATTAAATGAAAACCAATTAAATAACTAGAATTTAGCTAGCAGCGAGATCTAAAGACCTGAAATCTCAATTAGTACTACGCTCGGCCAGAACTAAATTTCCAAGGTTATCAAGAACTGACCCAACCCAGTTGAGTTTTTACCAGTGTTGTTTTTTGTCTGAAGCCGCTAAGGTAGGCTAAATGTCAGCCACGTACGAAAAATGGTTAATTATAAGTAAAACTTGTCAAAAGTTTCAATTAGTTTTTCATTTCACACCCACAATTTAATTTTCAATATGAATCTACGCAACGTAGTTTAGTAAAAGAGTGGGAGAAAAATGGTTAATTATAAGTAAAACTTGTCAAAAGTTTCAATTAGTTTTTCATTTCACACCCACAATTTAATTTTCAATCTCAATCTACGCAACGTAGTTTAGTAAAGGAGTGGGTGGTAGGCAAGGCAGAACCACTGATTGAGTCAAATGAAATTTCTTGACAAAAACTTCCAACACCAAGGAGCAAAAGGAGTCGAATGTCATAAAAATAGTTTTGTTTAATTTCCTGCCTGCCTACCAGGCCCAGGCCCAGAGTGTTGAGTAGTTGAGTTGATCATTTCTTAACTTTTGCTTTGCTCTGCTCTGTGTAGTTGCATGTACAGTACAGTTAGCAATATCAACTCGATTTTTTTGTGTATCAATTAATTGGCAAAGAACTTGCTTGGCTTCTTCGTCTTCGTCTTTAGCTTTTGCTGATAATATTTTGGTATGCCCATATGCCTAGCCTATCCCATGCGTAGCAATGCGAAGGCCAAACAAATTCTGGACTGCTGGATTTCTTCTATATGCCTAGCCTTGCCTTGCCTGGCAAATCTATAACTAACTAGTTAGTTAGTCACTCAAAAGATTTATGTACTAGTTGTACCGGTTAGAGATATGATTTTTTATAGCAACTGAACCTACTCAACTGATGTAGTTTGAGTCAAATGTATATGCGTGTGTAAGCGAAGCTTATAAACAAATCTAGGCTGAACTGAGTTGATTAAATTTAACTGCCTTTGCATTTTTTGATCATTTATCTTTAAATTAAAGGAATAACAGGAAGAATTTCACGCAGAGTGGTTAAAAAATTTGAATATTTTGTTAAGATTGTTCAAAACCCTGTGCCAAATGCCAAATGCTCTCAAATTATGCAGGCGATGAAAATCTCGAGAATGAGTTCATGCAAACAGATTATAAAACAACATCTAAAATTCAACAGACTAACGAGTCAAGCCAAAGGCCAGCAAGAAATTACAATTTTATACTATAAAGACGAAAACAAGTGGTGTGACCCGAAATTGAAAAGAATCGCTAAAGAATTGAGGAAAAGTTCTGGCAAATGTGCATTTGCTCGCATCGCAATAGAATAACGTATCAAACCAAAACGATAAAAATTCAGTCCGAGGGAATGGCCACTTCGTACCTACCTTCCTACATATTGGATTCTGTTTGTTACGAGTATTAGCTCTAGTTTACCTGATTCGGAATTTTGTTGATACGATTTACACCAAATTGAACTAAATTTAGGCTAAATTTGCACGACACTGACACTGCTACACAATAGAACACAAATAGAACTGCCAATTCAAATAATTAAACTGCCTTCTGGTTTGCTTTACTCGTCACATTCACATTTATGGTTCACAGGAAATATTTATAATTTATGCACTATAAGAGTTGATCATGAATCATGACAATTCACTACGTTAGAATTCAGGACAACGCTAGGAGTTGACTTGATCCATGCTATCTCATGACTGGCAGTTTATATTACAAGTGCAATGCAATAGCTAGCAAAGCATTTGCAAATTGGACAGGTCGGCGACTACACAGTAATTTTTGATTGAAGGCTTATAAATCCACAAATTCAATAATAAATACAGGAACGAGCAAATGAGGGCATGGACGTTAGGCAAAATGTGGCTAATTTCACATTTTTTACATGTCAACCACTCAAATCAACCTAACGGCCGACCCACTCACTCACTCGTATTACATAATCTAAGGGATTTAAGCTAAATCACGAAAAATTGATGCTCGTGCTTGACAGTGTACTGTAAGTAATGTTTCCTATTTTTAGGCAGTAAAAGTAAAATCAAATTTAATTCCTCGTCAGTTCTAGCTCAGACCAGATCAGAAAAAATCTATATATCTGGGTCTCCCCGTGATTAATTGAGACCTGGTTAAATTTATGACGGTTCCAATTGACGTGGGAAATTAACCTCGTGTAATTTTGTTTAATTTGAGCATTGGCAAAAATATGGTGGTGTATTTATATTTGAAATCAAACCAAGTACATACTTTCCCTCATCCGCTAATGAATTCTACACCTAACTAGCTATATTTTATTAGATTTGATAAAAAAATGAAGATAGAGCCCAGCATTCAATTTCAGTGCATTACATTCCTTACTAGCTCAACCACGGAAGTAAATTCTTGAATCCAATGGAAATAGGAATGTGATGCGATAAACTTTGCAAAAATACTTGTCAGTTTAGTGGAAAAGGAAGCAGAGTGTGGCAAAATGTGTGATATGTCTGTGTCCGTGTCCGGGCCACGTGCCAAAATTCCAAGACACAAGACGGGATGGCATTAAAAACACGGGTTAAACCTAAACCAACTTAAACCAGTGGCTGCTTGGCTGTGGAATGCCTCTATCTTTTCAACACATTGAATCCGAATCTACTCCACCCACTACAATTCACTCTGAGAAATGAAAATCGTAAAAGGAGTCTTTTGTACGTACGTACCTCAGTAACCCATGATTTTCTTTTTATGATGTCACAGCCATTAACTTTGTTATTTTATGCATGGAACCACGTGGCGTAGCTTAGCTAAACAATGTTTTGTGTATATTTTATTACAATCCGGCTCATGAGTATGACTAGTTTTAAATGCGAAATGCTAGTTGCTAAAAAGTCATCTGTTGCAGTTGCAGATATTTTATTGCGAATGACAGACACAGGCACAGCTGCACTTGTAAGATAATTTACACGTACATAACGTAATTTCAACATTTGCGGCTCTAAACGTTAAACGGGGTTAAATTATGAACAAATTAATGAAGTAAAGAAGTTGAGTTTTGCTTTTACCTTGCAAAGTAAAAGTGAAAGAAAGGCAAGGTAAGGGTTGAGGAGAGATGAGGGTAGGACCGAGAGTAGAGTAATTATTAAAGGCTTAATTAAAGCCAGGTCTAGTCCTGCTTCTACTCTGATACCTTCTTTCCCTCTGTACTAAAGCCAAAGCCAACGTTGAACATTTTCCCATTTTCAATCAGATTGAAGGGAAATGAGTGAAGTGGGGGTCGGAGTCAAGGAAGGCTATTAAGTACTTTCTCCTTCTGCTTATGCTTGTACTGTAGTTTTCTATCTCATTGCATGTGCATGTTAAGGCAAGGCAAGGTATGGCAATGTAAAATGTAATTAATTTTTATACTCACTAGTCAATTCAACGATCTGGCGATTTTAGCAATGAGTGCATTACTACTGCATACGAGCACTATAGGAGGTTTTATTACCCGTACACACTTAATTTCATGGTTTTACACGCATAAAAATTAACTTGGAAGGTTAACGGAATGATCAAAACTAAATGTACAAAAATATCGCTAGTTCTTCTGTTGCAATGTTTAAAAAAAAATTTTGTTAGATTTTAGGCTAAGGAAAGCTTCAATGCGTGAGATTTGCATGGGATCTTTAAATTTCAATTCGCAAAAATGAGGAATCTCAAGGTTAACCCTGTCACACTAATTCCTTCAAATCAGACTCGTAAAATTTTGATCATGTCATGCAGCTTCATGCATAAAATCCGACCGAATCTTGAATCATACAGATCCCATGCTATTTTTAGAACGAATGAAAAAAATAATTCTGATAAAGATTCTCCTTACCTTTCGTTCGATCTAACTTTGGATCCCCTGTGTATAATGTGTTGTCAATCAAGCCCAACTGTACTTACTATCGTGATAGGCGATTTGGCGGGTATTTTTGTTACAACCACCAACACAAAACACTAGTCTCGTCTCACACTTGTTTTTTAAATTTAGAATCCAACGTTCAAAATTAGAAGAATTGGTCCAGACAAGCCTACGACCAATATGTTTATTCTCTGACCGACAGGATTAATTGAACACTATGCAATAATGAAATTGGATCAAAGGACAAGGGCAGACAATGTTGCAATGCCAATGCTATTGCTATTGCAATATGCAATGTAACTTTTTTTTTTATTCAGCAAGTAACCAGCAAGTCACTCAAACCAAACCACTCCGAATTCGGACTCTCAACTAAAGTTCGGTCGGATCGGATGGAGCTGGAGAAAAAGATGAGACAGAACCCACCGCGCGTCTTTCCGCAAGTGGGAACAATTCAAAGGGGAGCCAGCAACTAATATCTCCACTGACGGCGAACTACCAGCATCAGCCTGCTAGAATTTATATCCAACTATTTTCTACTACCCGAATTCGGGTAAGAGAGTTGGAGTAAAATGAAAACGCGCGGAGAAGAAGAAGAATACATAGTAGTAGACGAGGAACAGGCCTTGCCTTTAGTATATTTTGTGAGCCCAAAAAGCAATCGATGACCAAAAAATGGTCCCCTTTAAGCGAGCGAGTAGAGCAAGCACCCTCTTGCGCGCGCACTCCGCGCCCTACCCGGGTAACATAATACACACACACATACAAAGTTGTACTAGAGTAGTAGTAAGAACATTGTGTGTGTGTAGACGTAGAATATGAGAGAGGAATTCGGATGAAACTTTGTTCTAGCCAAACCAGCCAGCCAGCCAACCCGCCAAGCCATAGACACAAACACGAGATGAAGATCGAGGCAAAGGAATGTTTGCACAATCAAGGACGCCGCGGCGGCTTGCTATTTAACAAATTACTACTACAATGAAATGTACACTGCCTTGCCTGCCCACAGCCACTGGGGATATCAGATCGGGTTCCATTATACTGTGTGCTATTTTATACATATTTTTTATTCGGCAACCAGCCTGCCTGGACAATGAGAAAAGTAAACTAAGGTCCGGTTCATTTCATTTCATTAGGTTAGTGGACAGACGAGATGAGTGAGTGAGTAACTGACGTCATTCCGTCCGAACCGCCGATGCCCGGTCTTTATTTGCATAAGAAGAAAAGAGATCTGGGTCAAGTCTAGAGGAGAGGGTATCCCCGGTACGAACGACCTCAACTTAATTATCTCATCATGACGAATGACGACAGAGGGAAAAAGAAAGTTCTTCTCAGATGGGGCAATGTGAAACATGTACATTTTCATGAATTTCATAATAGTCCTATTCTAATTTTTATGAGCAGAAGAATTTTGCAACGCACACTGTATACTTTTAAAAATTTATAGAATAAGCTCTAGTATTGCGAATGTTTCGACAGATTGATAAAAATTGAAGCACAAAGAAATAAAAATGTAAAAAATTCAACATTTTTTACAGAAAGTTGTGAAAAGTCTTACATAACATAGAGCGGAAGGCGGAACTTTTCAGAAAATTAAAAAATACTACAAGTTTCATCCTCATATCAAAGTCAAAGCAGAGAAATACTCTTTGTATTTGACAAAAAATATTATCTGGCGTAACCTTTGAACTTAAAAAACTAGGTTCAAAAGAATACCATTTGCATAGCCTATACAGGGTACAGTCAGGATGTTCCATATATATGGAACTATATAGCGCTGTTGAAACAATGTTTAAATTTTGTTATTTTGTAACAAGATTCGCAAGGAGGACATATGTCGCATTTAGAGTGTCATGTGTGGTGTGTGGGTCGTAAATTTTCGAGTCGTAAATGAAATTAGCAAGTTCACTTCACTCTCAAAACTCATCTGAACTGAGATGAGAGGGTTCAAACGGGAAAACCGAACCGCATGTTTTTATGAGTGAATAATGAGATTGTAAACCTCATGCAAATGCAAAATGCCAAGCAAGTGAATGAGATCAAGAAGGAATCTCCATGTGCTTTACCGTACACATAATACAATAACCCAGTACCCGGGTAAATGGAGCTAGCCGAGCCGAAGAGGGAAATAAACTCTAAACTACACACCACACACACTACAAGATCACTTTCCTTAGTACGTACGTACGGTGTGGCAGTGGCACGGTCATAAAAAGCCCGAAATGTCCATTCTATCACTAGCCCTCCTCTCATCATCATCCTTCACACAGGAGGTTCATCATTTTCCCATTTCTTGAGACTAGGACTCATGAAAAGACCCGGGTATTTCCCTTGCCTTGCCATTTTACATCTTGCATGTGTTTGTGAGTTACGAGGAGCTCAAGTGCGAAAATTAAAGCGGAAATGATAATAATGAAATTTTGATGAGTGCTCTCCACTTTTATGTGTTCCCAATATGACATGTTATGTTCGAATTTTCACTTTTTTTACACATAAGACATACTCAAGTTTTTTGTGGCCAACCTTTAACATTTAACTCTTGTTTTCTAAAAACTTTTCATGAGAGTGAGGACAGCTAAATATTTCCATAGGAGTTTAAAAATCAAACTCTAAAATTTAAAAAATTTTGAATTCGAATTGGAAATGGAAAGTTTTTATTTCTTAGACCATATTTTGTTCAAAATTTTTTGCTTATTTCAATTTGGACCAATTTTTGTGATTATTGGACACCTCTTTCGTATTTTTGTACTGTTTAGCCAATAATGACATTAAGTTCACACAAAGTTGACGAGAAAAAAGAAAGTGGAAAGGATTTTGGTCGCTCAACTTAATCACAGATCAAATTCTTACTTAGAAGGCCTAGAAAAATTGGATTCGTAGGCTCAACAACCGAGATCACCTTAAATCCCTTATGTACGACGCTGATGCTGATCTGTGGTCTGACCATCATGGAAAATTACTCAATTCAGTTACACCAAACAAATGCATTAAGCCAGAGAAAATTAAGAAAACCATGAAAATGTGAAATGAGAGCAAGGCAAAGTCAGGCCAACTCAACTGTGTACGTCATCTGAATAAAGTCATAGACTCCTTGCCCCAGTTCCAGTAACACATATTATTTTCCAACCAAATCCAACAAGGTGTGAACGTGTGAGTGAGTAAACTTAGGAAGATAGTAAGTAGTAAAAGCGTGAGAGACAAGTGCAAAGAAATGTTGGATTTTCATTGTATCATTACACTACATTAGATTACCCGGGTACCAGGCTAGGCTAGGCTAGGCGGGCGGGGTCGTCTGCCGCGTGAAAGTTGGTCATTGCCTACGTCAGGAGGACACCCGTTGACGTCATGTTCTGCGTCAGAAGGTCGGTCGGTCGGTTGGTTCGGGTAATTTCAGGAAGACCCGTCCGTTTCCAACACTCCGAGGGAATGCACGAGCTTGAGCTTACGCACGTGGAGTGAAAGAAACAGACCAAATTCCCAAATTGACGACACAGACAAAGCTACAGACAGATAGAACCGTAGTACCGTAACGAATTTCCTTAGGAGCAATGATCTCAAACGACCGAATTTCTGACTTTGTATTCAAACTCAATCCGAATCCACAAAACTTATCTAATCTCATCCAATGAAAAAATTCCTTACGTCAGAGATCAAGTCTTAATCTCTCGAGGCTTGCCAAACTAATCAAACCCAATAATTACTTACCCTATCCACACAAAAAAATTATGGCCTGCCTACCTTGACCCATTAATTACGTAATCGTGGATCTATTAAAAATCACTTCATTTTGAAATTGCAGCAGCAGAGGCTACATACATATTTATTTTATTTTCTTAGCTTTAGCATCGAATTCGTCCACAGTGAACACATTACAATACAAGGACAACAATTTACGTACGTTAGACCACGAGTAATGGACACGAACGACGACGATCGGGCTGACTGGCAACACGTTCAAAATACATAAATTTGATATACAAGATACTGAACATGAAAGATTTCAGTACAAGACGACAATCATGTTTTTTTCTAGTTATTACTGAATTGAAGATGAAAATACAGGTTATATCAAATCAAATCAATTGATTTTTGAATATCAGAACAGAACTAATTATACAAAAACAAAACACAAAGGTAAATAGAATTAAACAGCTACTGCTCTTGCACGAGTATTACAATTGGGGCTTCCTGAGGTAACGACGACAGTGACATGAATAAATTAAAGATTTTAATTTTTTTATTCCTAAGTTTAATCCACGTACGTACTATGCTAGCAGGCATTAATTAATTCGAAGATAAAGTTGCGTTTTGCCAGAGTTTTAATTTACTCCTTGGGAATGTCCCGATATCCATCACTGTGAGCTCGTTTCCCTATAATGTCCAACATTGCTCTAGCTTCAAGGTCTTTATCCAAAATACTTTTTCCAGGGGTTCTTTCGTCCTAAAAATTCAATTTAGAAAATTCAATTAATTAAGTCTATCAAAATTACTCGGGGTGCTTTCTAATTAAACAATTAAATTAATTTATATTCATTACCTCATCATCATTTTCATTTTTGGGTTCCGGTCCAAGTGCCCAAACCTCGAGATGTTCAACATCAAATTCAGGAGAAGATGAAAGCTGAGGATTTGTATACGTGCTACAACTGGGGCTACATTTTCCTTTCCCAAATTCAGAATCTAGCCAAAGTCCAAAATATTCTAGGGTACCACCGAATCCCTAAAAAAATGTTTAAACTTGAGCCCAATATTTTATATTTAATTTCTTAAATGTTAAACTTACCAATCCATTTGGAAAAGTCTTTTGTTGGACATTCAAGTACAGAAAATTCTTGTTATATCCCGTCGTAGAATAAGTTACAAATCTTGGGCTCAAATGGAATAAAAAGGATTGCTCGGAACCTAAACGCATAAAAATTCATGATAGGGTTTCAATGTAATGCAAAATGAGTAGAAAATAAAAACTTACCAAAGAACTTGGGACCAATTTTCCAACTTTGTGGAGCATAGCCACCAAATACATTGCCTCCTGTATCCCTCACAATGATGAGTGTATGACCCTTATCATACAGAAAATTCTTGTTATACCCCGTCGTAGAATAAGTTACAAATCTTGGGCTCAAATGGAATAGAAAGGATTGCTCGGAACCTAAACGCATAAAAATTCATGATAGGATTTCTATGTAATCGTAATGCAAAATGAGTAGAAAAGAAAAACGTACCAAAGAACTTGGGACCAATTTTCCAACTTTGTGGAGCATAGCCACCAAATACATTGCCTCCTGTATCCCTCACAATGATGAGTGTATGACCCTTATCCTGAATACTTTCCAAAAACTTGGAAAAACTTTCCCCATGGGATGCCGTAGAAAAAAGGAATCTCCATTGCTTCCTTAATTCTGGAGCCAATTGAGAATTGAGGTAAATGAGTCTTGGGTAATCCAACAAAGTAATGTTATCCGCATCAATTCCCAAAGGCTTGAAACAATGGGGAATCAGGGCAGGGTTAAAATACGTGGACAGTTCAAAGTCAAAACAATGACTTATAATAGAATTTTGAAGATTGAGGAAAAGTACAGATTTTGAGAAAGCAGTCAAGACTTGTTCCATGGAATAAGAAGATGGTTGCGTCGATGCATGTTTTCTTGAATGGAGGATGACCTCAGGGGTTGCTATAATGTCTTTGGGTGCAACGCCATTATGGAATAAATCCAGGAGAATGTGATAAGCTAAATCAGTCACGGAATCAGAAGTCATGTGAGGAGCATGGGCCCAACTAACGAGAACTTGGGAGACTCTCAGTGCATTTTATGTAGGACTCGATTATGCTTCTTGTGTACTGCGGAAGGAAATTAAATTAATATTCATTAAAAAATGTCAAAAATATATCTAGCATCGAAATTACCTGTAAAATCTCTCCGGCCAATATAGTTTTCGTCTCGTCCGTTGGAGTCTCAACAGCCAATGACCAAATGATTTCAAATTTATCTTCAAAACTTCCTTTCAACGTTGAAGAAACAAAATTGAGGAAATTCTGAAGAGGGATCTGAAGCTCATTGGTTTTAATGTTTTTCGTTGCCAATTTATCAGAGATCTTTCGAGCTAACCAATCGTCTAGATGAGATTCACAGATGCATCTGTCAAGTTAAATAAAATGATTGTAATATAAATTCAAATAAAATTCGTATTCTTAGGTCACCAACCTGAAAACTTCTATACGAGCATCCAGGCCCAGAGTTTTTTTCTGCTGCTGTACTTGAAATCCTGTTAAACACTTTTTTGAGAATGGAACATTCCTCTGGAGTCAAATGACCCACTGATATTTCACCCTTGGTATGTTGAGCTCCCATTTTAGCAGGGATAATTCGTTTAATAATTCAATTTACAGCTGGTTGCGTATGGTTTAGTTCATTCACATATTCATAAGTTCAGACACAGAAACTGGCAATTGGCACAAACTCACAACGTTAGCTTAGGTGTGTGTAGCTTCGTCCTATTATGGTGACTGTGCTTCCCTAGAATAATTAAGATTGAGTCTAACTGGGTACAAGTGCACAACGTATGTCGGGAGGTGCGTGTCCTTGACTAATTTATTTCTACTCAAATTCAAATTAAGTCAGTCTGTGTGTTACAGCTTACAGCAGCTGAGTAGAAAGTTTTCAATTAGTGTAGTTTTGCTTAGTGTGTAAGTAAATTGTAATAGTTAGGTAGTTTGGTTGGGAAATCGTTAAGAAGAATAGAATAGAGGGAATCGAGTCGTGTAGAATAGAATTAGGATTGTTGTTGTAGATATAGATTAATCTTCTGGTTTCTCAGGTGGTGGACCACAAGGTTGAAGCATTTTTTCTACAAAATTGAATTTGACACGAGCTTTGGACTCATTCTCAGCAAGGGCCATGAGATTGAGGAGGTCACCATGTCCCAAAATTGAAGAATAAGTGTCACGATGTTGATTTGTCAACCATTCATACTTGAGAGAATCAGCATGACCAGTCCCAATGTACTTTGACTGTAAATGCTCCAACTGGCTATGAATATTATAACGTTCAACAGCCATCTGTACAAATTAAACAAAACAAAATTATTTTCTCATAAACTATTTATGTAACTTATCTGACATTCTGACCGATTAATCTCAGTCACTTTAGTTTCTACTTTCTAGTCTCTTCTAAAAATTCAATTTTCAGAATAAAAGTAAACTTGACATTCACAGTAGAAACTTACCAGTACAGGGATGAAATTTTGCAACTCAAAAGAACAAAATTCTCACGTCCAAGATACAAAAATCTTCTTAATTCTTAGTTTTCCCAATTTCCAACGTTAATTGAATTAGCGAAGTTCTTCGTCGTTTCTGGCATACGGCCAGAAATTCTCCGACTAATTTCGAACTGGCCCGCGCCTTTCAATTATCAACCAAGCCAAGCATAGCTATTTTTGCATGCTACAGAAAATCCTAAAAACTAATGCATTTCTCATATTATACTAGCCCAAAATGTGATTTTCCGTAATTGTAATACGAAAAAAAATAAAATTACCATAATTCTAAGTCTAATGAATTTAATATTTAATTAGAATCATGACTAATTATCCATGAA
>WJEZ01001568.1:0-16921 GCA_009869925.1 Thalassaphorura encarpata
GACTAGGCAAGGTTCTGAACATCATTTACATTAATTCTTGCCAACTATTTTCTTGTACGTAGTGTTAAGTTCATGTCATGTATACCAATTCTGTTAATTAACACTGGGTGAAAATAAGAGGGAAATGTAGCAGGTAAGTAGCGGTTTGTCATTTAAAAAATATGACACGGATCTATGCATGTCTTGCATGTTTCCCCTAGTCATGACGCATCGTCGACCTTCTGAAAAGAATTTATTTTTTAAGACAGTTCATGACAAATTTGTCTAATTTTGATTCTTAACTAAATTAAAATTCAGCAGTGCATTTTGAATTGTTCGCAGAAGCTCTAATGCTTTGCTAAGTTCCAAATTAGCATTTTGGGTGCTCTGTGTATTAAAAATATCCAAGGTAGAAAATATATAAGAAGGTGAAGGTGGCTAACGGTACGGCAATATTAGAAAATTTTATGGGGAAATGTGTATAGTGTATATACTACGTACAAAAAACTGAAGAAAGTTGTTTACGAGTTATTTGATATTTGAAATTTGGTATTTGAGAGAACCATGTCTCTTCATAATGTCTCCATCGAAGTCTGACTGCTGGGTCGGGTCGCTCCCACCCATGTTGTCTTGTCTACTCTTTTTAAACCAGACCGATGGGACTCATTTATAATCCCAAATTTCTTCGACTCTCCAAGTTTGAACTTTCCTTCATTCCTTTTCCTTACCTCCTTGGCTTTTCCATTTCCTCAGAGTAAACTTTCACCAAACAACTTTTCCTTATTTATTGTGATGGATAGTCTCTTACATATTGTTTTTCTGAAGTCAATACACCCACACTACGCCAATACACTCACGTATGATACTGAAAAATCGGTAAAAAAGTAAAACTAAACGAACTAATGCATTATCGCTGCTGTCAGCTGCTCATTCTTCATTTGGGATGGTGAAAGGTGAAAACTCATTCCTTTGTACAGAATTTATTTCGTCACATGAATCAAAAATTCACATAGATTTTGGTATTTTCTCTTAATTAGCTAGCATCGTCAAATTACTGGCAGTGGATAATTAGTCAAGACAATGAAGGGGATTAAGAATCAAGCAAAGAGAAATTTGTTCCCTCTGTCCTACCTGTCAAAATTATAAAGGAAGGGTTGAAGAAAATGAAAGTGAAAATGAAAAATAAAGTTGAAGACTAAGACTAATGAGAGAGGAGAAAGGAAAAGTAAACGGAAGACAAGGAAAAGTTTTTGCAGTTGCTGTTCGCACTAGTTTCGCCACCTTCTTATCCTTACGTAGTAGTACTTTGAGTGTATTATATTAGCTGGAGGGTAAATACAAGATAACGGAAGAAACTTAAGCACGTTGCTCACATTTCATCAAACTTACTGCTAGTGGTGAAAGAAGAAGAAGCTAGTGAATTCCAATACACTTCTACTCTGTGCTCGTCTTAACTTGGTTCAGTCTAAAAGTTAGTTATTTAACTTGGCAGGCAGGCATTTGGTGATGGTAAGGCAAGAGCCACAGAATAAGAGAGACTGGCCAACGTATGACGTGAATTGGCACTTTTGATAATTAGAAACTATAGCTAACTCAATTAATATTCATGGACTTGGGAGAAAATTGTTCAACTTTTGTTATACAAGGAAGATTCAAATTTCCATATTTTTTTTAAATCTAATTAGGATTTCTAGGCTCTAAATTAAATTTTTACACAAAACAACCAAAAGCAGGTATAATTTTAATGAATTTGTAACATATTGTCCAAAGTTTAGATTTCAACTATTAGTCAGCAGTAACCACGTGTAACAATTTCGTTTAAGATGTATTGCCTCTGATGGATTGCCTCGTAATAGCATTGTAAACAGAGCCGCCGCCATGCAAGTCGCAGGTATAGACAGAAAGAAAGGTAGGCTGGAGTCGTTAATGCTGACTAATGGGACCAATTCGGAACTCAGGAGAGCTCAAAATGTCAGATTTATTGTACGAGCGTCCCTTCTGAAAAATCTTTCACGTCACAGGGCTTTTTTGACAAAATCAATGAGCTCAGGTGACGCAGTTGAGTTTCAATTATAATACTAGGAAATTTTCCTAAATTTATAACGTCACCATTTAACCAACTTTGACTCACCCCAAATTCTACGTTTTGGTTTGGCAATGACATTGACATGTTTTTGTGCTCATTTGCATAATCATTAGATAGATTTAACCCCTACGCATAAAAACTGACCTTCAGTAGACAGGCGAAGCGAAGGCAGACATTGGGCATTGACAGCTATCACTTAATTACCTTAATTTAGGGTTCCACGAATTACTCAATAGCGTATAGAATTTTTAATTGTTTTGATGAGGATGAATACGAACACAAGAGGCAGGAAGTTCATTTCCGGCTAAATGCATAAAGGACTTTGACTCACCCTTAATTCTACGTTTTGGTTTGGCAATGACACTGACATGTTTTTGTGCTCATTTGCATAATCATTAGATAGATTTAACCCCTACGCATAAAAACTGACCTTCAGTAGGTAGGCGAAGCTCAAGCAGACATTGGACAGCTATCACTTAATTACCTTAATTTAGGGTTCCACGAATTACTCAATAGCGTATAGAATTTTTAATTGTTTTGATGATGTGGATGAATACAAACACAAGAGGCAGGAAGTTCATTTCCGGCTAAAAGTATAAAGGTCTAATTCATTATGGGGAATAGGGATATTGCTATTTTGCTTAATCATCTGTAAAAATCCACTCCACAAGTGGAAAATTTATTCTGTTCTGTTTAGTTCTTACAGCAACTGTATTTTGTTATCACTAAATTTTTGAAAATCTTACGAGAACGTAATACGTCGCAATCATGTTGAAATTCGTATTTTTCGGACTTTTGATCACGGCCCTCGTGATGGAGAATACTTCTGGTGGTGTAAGTCATTGTACATTGTATTTTTTGATTAAAAACTGTACAAAAATTACTAGCTTGTATCTTTTAGGTGATGGACGATATCAAGAAATGGGGGAAGGTAAGTGTAGTTTCAGTTTCAAAGTAAAAAATAATTCATAGTAGAGTTAAAAAGTTGAACCATGTGTATTTTCAAGGAAACGCAAGATGCAATTACCTCCAAGTACAAGGATCTTTCTGGTTGGACAGATGCTGTAAGTTTTCTTTGTGTGTTTTTAGATACTATTATAATTCTGGTTAATTGAATTTTAGAAAATGAAAGAGATCACGGCTACCGTTACAGATAAAAAGGAGGCAGATTCAGAAGATGGCTCAGGTAATATCGAACAGTTAACATAACAAAATTGAGCAGATCAAATGATCACATGAGCAAATTTTCTTATTCCAGGAAATAATCAAGGATGCTGATTCTGGCGTTCTACAAGAGAAAGTGGCAAATGAAGCAAAAGACTACTTCTCAAAATATAAGGTAAAATAAAATATTTCTTGTCCTCTCGTTTACAAGATTGACCATTAACTAAAGCTATGAAATAACTAATTAACTCAGGCGGAATTGGGTGACCAATATGACAAATTGATGGCTTCTATCAATAAAAGATTTGGCAATTCAACTGAAGCAGCCAGCACAGACCCAGCTGCTGAGCCAGCCAGCTCATAATTATCCTGCGTGTGAACTGCGTAGAATAAAATTTCAAGACACAAAGTATGATTTTTTAGTTCTCGAACTAGTAATTTGAGTATCAATGGATATGTTGCAATAAAAGAAACAACTTCAATTGCATTTGGATATCTTGAATTAAGAATTTCGGGCAAAAGGCCTGCAAGACAAGGTGAAATATTTTAAGATTAGTATGCATCTCATGGTCTCTTCGAATTGGAATGAAATGGTTGACTTCTAAAGAGACTTTGAGTTCCAGTCATTCCATTCTATTACTAACTCACTCAGGCGGAATTGGGTGACCAATATGACAAATTGATGGCTTCTATCAATAAAAGATTTGGCAATTCAACTGAAGCAGCCAGCACAGACCCAGCTGCTGAGCCAGCCAGCTCATAAATATCCTGCGTGTGAACTGCATAGAATAAAATTTCAAACACAAACTATGATTTTTTAGTTCTCGAACTAGTAATTTGAGTATCAATGGATATGTTGCAATAAAAAGAAACAATTTCAATTGCATTTGGATATCTTGAATTAAGAATTTGGGACAAAAGGCCTTCAAGGTGAAATATTTTGAGATTAGTATGCATCTCATGGTCTCCTAGAATTGGAATGAAATGGTTGACTTCTAAAGAGACTTTGAGTTCCAGTCATTCCATTCTATTCCATTCGGGTCGAGTTCGAGTTTTGGGACTTACCCCTTGAGACACATAGATTTTTCTGGAAAACCATTACCACATTCACCGCAATATAACCCAAATTATCTTGAATTACTCCCTAAGAGACTTCAGTGGACTGCATTGGAACTGAACTTCAACTCCCTACCCGTTTTTCCTTCCCTTAAAAGTAAAAGCAAAAGCAAAGCAATCAAACAAAGAATCAGAATCAAGAGCTTCATTACTCAGCCTTATCTTAACTCAACTCACTTCATCTCCCCTGTCTGTCTAATGCATTGCACTGCCCTGCCCAATGAAACCAAAAGCAAAATCCTCCTCGCTTTCTCTACAATAGTAAATACTTTTAAGGCCAAGGCAGGGCAGGGCCGCCTCTGGACTCTGGACTTTTCTCTAGATCTTCAGATAAGAAATCAGGCAATGGTAGTGGCAATAGTAGTTCAGATGACAACTTAACGAGAATCCCCTTCAGAGGAGTTATTTTGATCTGAGTCAGATAAAATTAGGATTACGATAAAAGCAAAGAAGTACTAGAAAATTCGAATACTACTACTTCCAGGTGGTATGGCAAAAATTCGACAGAATACGCATAAATTATACAAAAAAACAGAAAATGCTTATTTTGCAATTTTGCGTCAAAATTAAGAAGAACCGGACGGTGAAGATAGGATTACGATAAAAGCAAAGAAGTACTGGAAAATCCGAATACTACTACTTCCAGGTGGCATAGCTAAAATTCGACAGAATACGCATAAATTTTACGAAAAGTAAAAAGAAATGCTTATTTTGCAATTTTGTATCAAAATTAAGGCAAACCGGACCGGACGGTGAAGGCCGATCTGGCATTTTTAGGTCCGAATGTAATATTGTAGGGCTGAATTGAGAAATAAAATCGGATTTCGCGGATTCTTTTTTCTTTCAAGGAGTGAATGTGCGTTACTTTAGTGGGATCAAGTGGCGTCTGATTGATTTATTCTTTCGTTCTTTTTTTTTCACAAACGGTTCCATAGGCTTGTCGTATCACATCTCCTGTGACATTCGGAGAGAAATGTGTGCTGCAAAGAGTAAAAAGGAAATGAAAAGAGGAGGAAGACAAGTAAAGTATCCTCAAACTCACTCACTTTCTTATTCTTATTTATAAAAAAAGGATAAGGATATTGGCTGATATAGATTTCTATTTCAACTCAAATTCAAAAAGGAGTAAATCCTTCCAAAGGATTCACTATCTAGACTCAATCTCATTCTTCGTTTTTTCCCTTTTTCTTTCTAGTCCAGAACTCACAGACTCTTTTATTCTGTGACATACGCTTTCTCTTCTTACCTCCAATTCTTCTAACCCCAAAATTTAGACAGGTAAAGGCAACCCTGTTCTGAATTTAAAAGTAGAAGTTTAGTGCAGGCCTAGGCTCAGGTAAGTCAACCTACTACCTCGATCTAGTTTTCACCCGTTCATGGTCAAATATTTCAAATGGTTGTTTACAAAGTGATTTTGTATCTATGCATCTACCTTTACTATTGCTTTTCTTAACGCTAATTGAAATATTGAACCGGCTCTAAAGTTGCTTGTCATTTGGTTATTAAATTATGAAAATTGGCAGTTATAACCCAGGTTAAACCGATCCGTGAATATTTTAAGACGAGACGAGCTATTCAATTATAAGCCAGTGAAGGTGACGGGCCAGGGATAGCGATAGGGACATGGACGGAAGGAAGGCAAAAAGTCATTCCAGCCACTTGAACGTGTCATTTTTTGTGCTAAAACCTCCTTCACCTACGTACGTACCTTCTTCACATCCTATCCGATCATTTGACATTTGAGCAGGAAAGTTCAAGAGGATCAGTTGAGTTCAGATTTGTATTGACGGGGAGGATTGTAATGCTCTGGCGCTTTTCTGAGCCTTTTACAGATGAAGGAGCGATGATTAATGACGCGGAGGATCCCGTTAGCGGGTAAATATTTCCCCTGTCAGCCAAGCCAAGCCAAGGCAATCCAACCAAAGACTGCCTGCCACTCCTATTGATTCCAACCCATATCATCATGTTTTTGCCCAAATAAGAGAAATAATAGAATTAGACCCTCGTATCCTCTTAAGCAACCTTTCACTCTTGTCTTTATTCCCATTTCAATCTCATTTGATTTGTTACACCTTTACAAGGCAGAAGCAGAGGCTCACGTCTCCATCTCCGCGTTCAAATTTGCGAATTCATTTTCTTTTTCCCCCGCCTTCAAAATTGAAATTCTGCTCATTGTTCCCTATGCTAAATTATTTTTCTTTCCGAATACCCTCCTGGCACATTTACAACCGTGCCGTGAATGGTGCTCTCCTGTATATTTTTGGATATTATTTCCATTGCAAATTATCCTCTATTATTACGACGAGAACAAACTTTTTTTGTCCCTGGCCCGGCAGTAGTTTTTTTTTTATGTGCGGTACTCGTACAAACAAGCATTAAGTTTACGTTACGTAACTCTCTGTGTATTTTTCTTTCCCTAAAGATTTCTTGGTTCGAATGACAATATTCTTCTTCCCTGGCTCACTCAGGGATATGACACACAAGGGGAAAATTCGTGATAACCATGATATGAAAAGGAAACATTGTTGTGTTTTGTATCGCCGTCATTCTAGTAGTGCTTGAGGAGAAAAAGCAAAGGCTTTGGCCCAGTATTCATTTTTCATGTGAAATAAGAAATTGCATATGCTAGGTATGCAGGCTGAATAATGCATATGGAGTAAAAGTACAAGTAGTTGAAGGAAAACGGATTTCTCGTCACGTTCTCTCCTCCATATTCTTCTTCTTAAGAATATTGTTTGTTATTCCAGTCCCCAGTTTTGTGGCTCATAGCTGGTTCAGCTCTGGCGTTGGTTATAACGGATCGGATGACCTATTTTATTTCAAAGGGCAGGGCAAAAGCTCCAATGACGCTTAAGGCGGCATAGAGCACGGGACGAGGACCTTTTCTTTTTTTCTTCCTTTATTCGACCGAAGCAAGCGAGTAAAAGTCAACATATTCATTTTGAGAAAAAAAAGTTGCTTTATTATCCTAGCCTATCTAATTTGATATTTGATTACCCAGTGGTCTAAGAAATTGAATGGGTGGAATAGGTGAAGGACAAAATGTCGCGGTTAGGAAAAGCGAATAAGAAAATGAGCCATTACAGGTTTGAGAAATGACGTGAGACGTTTTTGAGTTTGAAGGAAACGAACGAGACTTCCTTTCTGTGGTATATCTTTGACATAAACGGAACGACGTGATGGCAATGAAATGAAAGGTGGTCCCTTGAGCACTTCACACCTTCCCCACTTCACGTATTTTCCTCATCTGTCTCCCTGGAGAAAGTTTATCCTTCAGCTCCATTTCTTTCTTTTTTCCCCTCATTCATACCCATCCACTTTCTCCGTCATAAAAACTTAAACATGGGAAGGATAGGATAGGATGAAAAAGGTGTTGAAAAAAAATATATAACTTGGGTTTTCTCCCCTCAACTTGGCATCTTTTCTATTAAACTCTTTATAGCAAAGAATTCGTGAGAATGGACTTGGACTTGGACTCTGGGCCTGGTCGGACGGACGAACGGATGAGGGAGGATTACGTTGAGAAACCGACTTGTCTTAAATTTAAACGGGATTGAATACTTCCCATTCCATTGAAAGTGAAAGAAGGGATGAACTACTCCAATGAAAGGAGCTAACAGCTTAAGCGAAGAAGGGGAGGTAGGGAGACAGATAGCAAAATTTCTATCGTCCTCGTCGGATATAGAGACATGATTGGCCACGATCCCATAATGTGAAATGTTCCAAACTGTTGTAAAGGTCTATTATTATTGGATTGTAAAAATTGTCCAACTTCTTTCCTGTCAACTCTTCTATCTAACCTACCCCCTTTTCTTTCTCAATTCTCACAGGTATCGAAGTAAGAGCGAAAATACATGTCTATACGTTTTCTCCTATTCCCAACATTGCAACTCAACGAAATATAAAAATGCACAAACAGCATCTATTAGTAAATCGGCTAATATTTTGGTTATATTTAAAAAAACTTGCCGGACATCAACTTTGTTGGCAATTTTTTCTAAGTTTGCTTCATATATTCGATTTTATGTGCAAGTCTCGATTTTTTACAGGTTCAAATCCATTGGACGTAGTTTATCCATAGGAAATCCATTAATTGCATATTCTGAAAGTGGCAGTGGGATGGGATAGGGTAGTGAGGATTTACAATAGGCCAGGCCAAACTCAGTTCATCCGAGATGGAAAAGATGGATGAAAATGGGTGGGTGGGATTCACTTGAAAGGAAGGAGAAAGGAAGTTGAAGTTAATAGCAAAGTGAGTGGACGATGGGGCTTAAAGATGGACTGACTGACCATCAGACAGCACATCGTTTGCATCACATTAGGTAAGAGCCGATCACCCACTATACTTTCCCCTAGTTTCAGCTGACCATTTGATTCTTACGTACTTTGAATGAATAATTCATTTCCCGACTTCCCCATACAATTTGGAATTCGAGGACATCCCTTTTCTCATTAGAGGAAATAGTCTAGAGAAATTGGGTTCTTAGGGCTGAGCGCTTTGTGCTCTGGTCTTCTCCTTGTGTTATCAATTTAACATGGTTTGCTCCTGTATTGAAAACTATGTGCAAAATTTTGGACCAAATGCTTAAACCATTGGCAAAATCAAAAGTGCAAAAATTAATTGTCACAATGTTCTCCGCTCCATTGATTCCAACGTCAATTTAATTTATTGGTTAATAGCTGAGAAGTGGTATGAGGATGAGGATGGTTGTCTTTGTGACGAAAGTAGGAAATGTCCACAAGAGCCAGGCAAAATCCTCAACTCTCGCACAGTTTGCTCAATAATTACGCTTCGTTTGTTTTATTATTAGTCTTCTGGTTTGCTCAGAGTTTGGGAGCCGAGAACTCCATAAATCAAATCATCTCTCATACAGAAATTGCCTTGCTCTCTTCTGTTGTGCTCCCGTGTAATCATCTCACGAGCTCAGCTAAGAGGATGGTTGTTCGTCCCTCTGACAGAGTATTTCTTCCATGGGCGTCTAGTGTTATGTTGTGTGTATCTTTGCCATTACTCTGCCTGCCTTGCCTTGCCTTGCCTGGTTGGGTTCATTGGTCAGCAAGATAAACGATGTGCCAAGTTTGATGATTGTTCAGCACGGAAAGGCAGCAAAGGCAAACTTCCGTGTCCGTGCAATAACTACAGTTTATTTCCTCTTTCACCGGATTTATGCCCCTCCTCACTACTAATACTACTAGTTTACTTATTTACATAATTCCCACAAAAGAGCAAAGAGTACGGAACGTATGGAGCAACTTCATTTAGTACTACTATGTAAATTTACAGGCCAGGCCAAGGTTTCCAATTCCAATCCATTCTTTACTTCCGTTTGAATCAAAGTTGTGGTATTTACTTATTTTCTCCCGGAAAATCAAAGAGTCGTTTGACCAGAAACCAAATCAAATGAAACAACGCAATATATGTGGAAATTCCAATTCAGTTTCAGTTGTAGCGTAGTGGTAAAATTTTGTTAGCTCTGTACAAATAAGCCAGACTGGACTAATTCCACAAGATGAAAATGTATCCGAGGCCTAATGCATGTATATGATGACCTACTTACAGACCAGTGGCAGTAGTAATATATTTTAATTACAAAACGCGCTTATTAAACCGACGGGGGCAAAAAATGAAACAATGGGACGCCACGCAATGTGCGTACGTAGTTTCGTCAAAGGAGGGCCAGGCCATGCCATGCACCTCGAATAAACAATCATCATCTGTGGCTATTTAGGAATGAGAAAACAAACGAACTCTGAGCACGAGAATGATAAAAGGAAGAAGGAATTTATGCTTTGCCCTTTACCCACAGATTTTCATTCTTTTTCAGAAGGAAAGGAAAGGAAAGTCGAGTGGAGGGGAAAGCACGCACGGATAGTTTTACCCTTGCATATTGTGCATGTACTTTGTATTTAACACGCTGCGCTGCTGTTGCTTTCTCTCTATAGCATCAGAGTAAATCGGAGTGAATTTCATGGTTTAAATTTCATATCTGTGAGCTTTAGCTTTAGCTTATGTCTGCATGACAATGTCGCAGCAGCAGTGTCGTCCCGCCATGCCTTACGGAGCACTAGGCAATAGCAATAGCAATGTGTGGTGTGAGTGAACATGGGGTTAATATTCATGTCGACACGAACAACTTGATTTATGACTTCATTTTATCCCATTCCAATCCGAGTTACTGAAATGTACAGATACGTACGTAGGATGAGAGAGAAATCCCATGGCATGGCATGGCATGGGCCATGAAGTTGTCCTGTTCTTCCACTTAAATCAGACACAGAGTGAGCTCCAACCACTGCTCTGTCCATCCATCCAGCCACCCGAGCCGACGCCCTTCCTTATTGCTAGCTGCCAAAATTTATTTTCTTTTTGTTATGGCTATGGCTGTTCCACACATAAAATTTCGAGGAAGAGAGTGAAATTAAACAAAGTTAACCCAGCCATAGCCTGGTCAGGCCAGGCCAGGCCATTTGGTCTGTTTCACAATATGGGTGCTCGTGTTTATAGATATTAAATTAGTATAAATTGTCGAGGGGTAGTAATAGCAGTAGGCTGAACGAATGATACCGCTCAGCTCAGCACGTGCCGTTGGCATTATGTATATGTTTTTGGACCAAATAGCCAATTAATTGGACGTTTGTCTTCCAAGGCAAACAATACACACCCATCGTAAAATTAATTTGGACAAAATGCTTGTCTCCCTCTATGTGCTACGACTACTGTCTTGTTTCCGTTTATCTAGTACAGGAACCCAACAATTAATTTACTTAGGAAATTAACAGCAGGATAAATTTATTTATGTACGACGTACGTACGATACAAACCACATGAAGGTAAAATTACGGGCATGAGAAGTCAATGCCTTAGCCAAACAGCTGTTTCAGTGGTAGACTCAAAAGTAATTTATTAAAACAACCATTTAGATGAAAGTAGTAGTACGTACAAGTTTATTTCATACACGATACGACGATACGCACATGAGGTAAACCCTTATGATCTTGGACATGGCAGCAGAATTGCAATTTGCATGACGGGAGCAGTAGTAGCAGCAGCAACAGGAATCAATCGTGAACGGTTTCCTTTCTCCCAGAGTGAATTGTCACATCAATAGCACCACAAATACGTAATAACGTGATTTCACTCACTCTCAGCAGGGAAGAAAAGAGCAGGCAGCAGCAAAACGATAAAAATCGATAAGATCACAACAATAACACAACTCCTTCTCTTGAATAACAAAACAATAAAGTGCACTGAACCAAGGAACGGACATCTTTTTTTGGTTTCACACACAAATTGCATGATTAAACAATTTTCTTCATATGAATATTGGACCGGGCACGGGAACGGATTCTACCTGAGAAGGAACAATACGGATTTCACAGATTCAGACAAATAACAAAGGAAATAGAATCCTGGTTTTGATGAGACATGAACGTGACGTGCACGCGGGCGGGCGGGCAGACTGGCTAGACTTCATTCGCATCGCATAGCGTAATAATCTCGTTGGCAGGAACAAATTATAAGATTTCTATTTATATTTCAAATTTAATCCATTATCTCATGAAACCTGAGAAATGCGGCGGCAATGGCAGAAACAAATAGGAGAAGCCAAGTCCTAGACTCGCCATTTCCACCACCAGCACGAATTCCTGCAAATAAATGAGGGAATGAATTGCAAATGAGTCTCGACTTTACACAGGGCTATTAGGTATCATAAACACAAACCAAATTAAATTATTCGCAATAGCAATAGCAATGAAAACAGAACCAGAGGCAAAGGCAAGGCACAAACCGAATTTAATTATCCGAATTAAATTTGAATCTGATCTGATCAAACGTTAATATCAGAATAATAATAATGGTTTAGATTTTACGTACCGGTTGAGTGTTGACTAGTAGAAGCAAATTGGGAGAGAAAATTCCTATGAGTGATTTTTATTTCGTTGACCCAACTCCGTTTTCCGATGGATGCAACGCATTTGAGCGAAACCATGCCTGAAATTAAAATTAAATGATTTATTTTATGTTTCGAATTATCAGAGAGAAAAAGATTACCATGCCGGAAGTGTTTGTTATCCACTTGAAAGGATAAGCCCAAGATGGAAGTGAAGACTTGCATCTTTTCTCCGAATCGGGTCCCATTCTGGCTAATTGGACGATATTCTCTCAAGTATGGACTTTCGACCTGACAGAGTTAATAAAAAATGTAGTAAAACAATACATTTAGTGTAAACCATCAATTCATTGCGTTTTTAAATGTAAAATAGTTAAAGACCATGATCAAATGTTTTACTGGACTCTACATTTCACACCCTTTCACTTTTACTTTTACTCGTCGTACTTTTACCAATTCCTTGAGGAGGATTTCGCTATTTGCTACATACATGGCAGGGAAAAGGCTGCTGACAAATGAGACAGGGTAGGGAGTAGTTTGCTAGAATTCTCGTATCTCTCAACGCCAATCACCTTCACTCTATCTTCCCGAGACACCGGTCTTCATCCATCTAATCCTTCCCATGTTCTTTCGGCACGAATGCCAATTTAAAAGTATTACAAGTATCCATTGAAAGCTCAGGAAAGGTCACGTACTTCCACTTCCACTTCTACTACTACTACTACTTTTTCCTTCTCTCCTATCCATCCACCACTTATTCACCTTATTATTACTTTCTTGTTTTGGAGAAAACAAGACGTTCAAAATGAATTGCTTTAACTTTCGGGGCAAACAGCGGCGATCTCGTCTCAGACTTGGTAGCAAATTAAATTAAATGCAAGCCACGCGAAGTTAACGGGAATGAAATGATACGGTTGCCAGCTAATTAACAATAAATTTGTAGTAATAAAATAGTGTCAAACAAAATAATAATCTTAAGATTGAAGCAAAATTAAATGCAAGCCAGGCGAAGTTAACGGGAATGACATGATAGGGTTATTAGCTAATTAACAATAGATTTGTAGTAATAAAATAGTGTCAAACAAAATAATAATCTTAAGATTGAAGCGACTGGATCAACCAAAACTAATAAATTTGTCAGCATATCCACACGCCATGCCAAAATATCGAGATACGTTAAAGTATGTGCAAAAGAAAACAGGTTATTGGGCGGTAGTCATTCTTGCGAGAAAAGCTAACACGTACAGGAAATTGGCTACTACTACTACGTTCGAATCCTTGGATTTGTTGAAAATTTAACTCCTGTGGTTCGTAATGTTGGAATTAGAACCACTACAAAACAAAAACCGGACAAATTACAGAACAGGAAATGAAGAAAAGTTAGCCTCTTCGAAAACTAACTTCTATCACCTCGACCAAAGTTAAGAAAATCCGACTATGCGAGTAGTTGTTAATTTTATGTAAGCTTAACTAGATTATTGGTACGTTAAAGTAAAAGAGAAAAAGTGAAAAAAACAAAAACCGGACAAATTACAGAACAGGAAATGAAGAAAAGTTAGCCTCTTCGAAAACTAACTTCTATCACCTCGACCAAAGTTAAGAAAATCCGACTGGGCGAGTAGTTGTTAATTTTATGAATGTAAGTTTAACTAGATTATTGGCACGTTAAAGTAAAATGGGAAAAGTGAAAATGTGGAGTGTACACAGATGAGCTCTTCTTATTCTCACGTTTTCAGTAACTACAACCATTTTGGTGAAAATAGTTAAGAAGTAGCAGTGAAGTGAACTTACTTTCTCATAATTGATGAACCACGTGATGTCTGCAGCGGGCCTAGACCTAAAAGACGTACAATTGCCAGTGATGAATTCGTTCATATGGACTGTAGAGGAAATGTTGTTGATTCTCGGACTCTCGGGATCCGGCGGCACTACGAAGGAAAGAAGAGAGAATGAAGCATCAACGAGAATGGTAAAAGTTAACTCAACTTAACTTTTTATCTACTAACGTAAGAGGCAAAGAGTTAGGTTGTTCGTATATACAATTTCCATCATCCTAGCCTCCCCGAACCAAATTCAGACAGGGATCTAAACATTCTCTTTTACAACCTTGTCGGCTTTAGTTTTCACTTCTGCAGCATAAGAAAGTCTATGAGACACCCTCTGGTCAAAATTTAACTCAACTCTTCTCTGGTTCATTACCTCACTTAGGTTTTGGCTTACGGTTGTAAGCCAAACTATTCCTGAGGCTTTGGTTTTGTGCAATGCAAAAGTAGTATGACACACTTACCTATCACAGTGAAATTCCTTTCTTGGGATAAAGTTTGGAAACTTTTCTCTGCCAATATTTCACATCGAAAAATCCCAGTTGCTGCTAGTGTTAAATTCCTAATTGTGACAGCATGGAGTGTGGCATTATTCTTCTGGAAAATTAGAGCAAAAATAAAAATAGACTTCAATTCACATTCATTGGTTCACACACAAAAAGATCAGATAAAATTCGGAATTAAACTCACTTGGACAATAAATCCTGGGACTGGGAATGTTACGACGTTGTCTCTTGTGTGAGGAAGGTATCGAAAAAATTCATTATCATTATGGTACCACTTTAGAGATAATAACTGGTCTGACTCTTGGTCGAAAAAACAATTCAGGGTAACGGCAGAAGAAGGTCCATGAAGTCCAGACTCCGGAACAAAAACATTCCCAAGCTTCAGTCCCGTCACCAACACTAGAAAAATCAAGGTTATTTTTAATACATGCTAACCCGAGACAAGAATTATATGAGAAGTGACAATTTTAAACAACTGACTTAAGCTGAGACATTATTTTGCCATTTTCTTGTACACTGGCAGCCAAAGTCATTTCAAATACTCGCAGTAGAAACCACTAGCTCTGTCGAATCGTTCAAAAAAAGAAACAGAAAGAAGGATAGATCAAAGGAAGAAAAACCAATATGAATTCCAATTTACAACTGTGACCCGTTTCTACTACTGGTGGTGATGTTGATGCTATTTTCAAAACCTTTTGTCAGTCAGTCAGTTCAGTTCAATGCCTACACTTCACACTACACAGACGAAAGAGAGAGACACAACAAGTGTCTGTCTATATACTGAAGTTCAAAGCTGAGTGCTACTGCGTTTGATTCGTATCGAATCTCTCTTCCAGACCGACGGACGGACGGACGTTAGCATTCCATAGCCATTCAATTATTTTACGCCTTGAATTGGAACTAGAAGTAAGAACTGGGTTGGCTTAACGTGATGGGTGTATCAAAGCAGCAGCATTCCTGACTTTAAAATACATTGTCTGACCTAGATTTTTTCTGGATGCCACAGATAAAGGGAAATCAGAAATCTTAGCCGAGTTATTTACCCGGGATTTTGTCTTAAAATGATTCCTGGACACTTCCACTCAACGCCAAGCTCTGCTCTGCTCAGTCCATTTAGATGCTAAGGAAGGACTGTGCGTATTATTACTATTGGCAATTGCCATTGCCATCTGACTGAGTGGCCAAGTTGACTTCACCGGCTAAAGCTAGAAGCTACGGTTGGGCTGAAGAGCAATGAGGAGAAAAAGGAAAAGTTTTAGTGGAATGCTTGCAGGTCATTGCACATGAAAACCCATTTCATCCATTCAATCTGGGCAAAGAAAAAAGAGGAAGGAAGGANACGGTTGGGCTGAAGAGCAATGAGGAGAAAAAGGAAAAGTTTTAGTGGAATGCTTGCAGGTCATTGCACATGAAAACCCATTTCATCCATTCAATCTGGGCAAAGAAAAAAGAGGAAGGAAGGAAAATCCGAGTGGCTCAAGTGAAACCTTCAATGAGTGCTCTACTCTTTCAAGACTCTCCTTAATCCTCCCAAGTACACACTCAAAACGTACAAGTGCTCATCAGGGCGAACGAACGAACGAACGGAGAGAAAAAGAACCAACTCGGCTTGGCCAAAGAAAAAGAAAACGAAAAAAAACCTCCAAAATATAATGAAAAAACATTGGCTTCAAACCAAGCTAGCTGCTACGTATGAACACTTCTTCTCTAGACTTCTATGAAGTTAATTTTCAACACAACACCCAAACACACAGAGACAGAACCAGAAGTTTTTCCCTCATTCGAGCCCTGCAAAGGCGGAAAAAAACTCAATACGAACTATGTACTATGCTACGCACAGCTTTCTTTCGCCTTGATGAATTTTCAGTAATTTTTGTAAGAGTCAGCGAAGCGATGGGAAAGACTTGCTGCACTTGTAAGTGTTGGTGCTGCTGCTGAGACTAGCAAGTTCCTCTTGCTGGTGCTGCTCTTATGCAACTTCCGCATTTGGATTGCAAGACAAGTAAGTTAGAGTTAGTTTGGACGGCAGCGGAAGGACCTTAGGAGGCTTAAGGTTAGGAAACTTGGATAGGAAAACTAATTAGGGTTGCTTCTATGAAGAGCACTTCACACCACAAATTTAATATTGTTCTCAAATTTGTGTCGTGTTCCATTTCCTTAATGGAACCCTTCTGCTTGGCTCTCCTAAAAGTTTTACTTCTATTCCATACCTCCCTTGCTTTGCTTACGCTTACTCATTTTGCATCCTTGGCTTTCCTACCCCAACTTGGATGGATGGACGGACTATGTACTACGTAGTCGCATCTCGTATGTATAACTTTCTCTCTTCGTTTTCTACCCGGGCCGTAAGAGTAA
>WJEZ01001569.1:0-16919 GCA_009869925.1 Thalassaphorura encarpata
TATCCCTGCCCTGCTTTCTCTTTTTACGCCCTGGAAACTGGATCTCTTCTGGACGGGGCTGTGTGTGCCAGGATGATTTATTCGGATTCGGATGCTTCAGGATCGGATGGGAAAAGGTGAAATTAATGGGCTGCGAGAAATTTGGAAGTTTTTAGACTTTTTTCAGTACAATTTTCTTATCATAATGCAATTTTGACTTTTTTTGGAAGAATTATTGATTAGGTTTTGGTTTTTTCAATTCATGAGCTGATTTCTAAAAGAAGAGGCGAAATAAAAAGGAAATTCCATGGGTTTCGATTTAGCGTTCTTTAAATTGTCATAACAAGAAATATCGTTAAGAATTATGGATATATTCATTAAAATATTTTGGAATTTTATAAAATACTTTGAAATAATTACTTGATAAAAAGCCGACTAACGATAATATATATATCTTGGTGTAACCGACTAACGATGAAGCCATAAAATTAACATTTTCTGGCCAAAATATCCTTCATCGCATGCCTGTAATTTTTCTCATCAATTTCCATATTTTCCAAAATCTCCAGACCAAAAAACAAGTACATCCCATCAATTTCCCTTGTCAGCGCATAGATTCCCTTTAGCTCAATACACCGTGGGAAGAGCCATTGGTTTTAAAGAATATTTTATTTTTATCACTTTTAGTTTTTAGTCTGAAGCCTGAAGGGCGGTGGACGCTGAGGGCCGCAATCATGTCTTTTTCAGTAGAAAATATTTCTTATAGTAATGACAATTTGGACAACTTGCCATATGAACACATCCCCTTCACCAGTGAAATATTCAGTGACCCTTACTTTGGAGATATCAAAATAGAAGACATTGCCCTCAATGTCGGTGAGTTGCTTTAAGATGGGTTGTCAATATAATTGTCAATGTCATTTTGTATAAAATTCTTATAAGTTAAATATAATTATCATGCTCATTTTGTGCATATAATTTCCAGATGTGGACATTGCCGATTGTTTGGATGAGTTGGATTGCCCAGAAGAAGAAATACCAACTCCACCAGAGTCAGAGTCAGAAGTCGAAGTGATAATCCCAGACGAGACGGACCAATTTTCAGTTTTACAAAATGAAGAAATTCTAAATGGAATTGAAGAATTTCAGCAAAGCTTTGAAGAGGTTGACATTCTGGGTGGATTCAATAACATTGAGTACGTTGAGGAAGTTGAAATTGGGGAAGAAGTACATGGGCCAAAATCACCTTCTTCATCTTCGTCTTCTTCTTGGAAACAATCTTCGGATGAAAGCGAAAGCGAATCGAGTGATTCGGACAGGCCACCGCCTGAACCAGTCAGAAAAGTTGCACCCATCATCATTCGTCCGCCAAAGCCTAAACCAAGTATGGTTAAGAAAATTTAAATCCTAAATAAGTACTAAACCTTTTAATTTTCCAGAAGTGGTCAAAGAGAAAAAACCAAAGCCAAAACCAGAAATCAAATTCGAGTGTGAGGATTGCAACTTGAAGTTTGAGTCTGAGACTCAACTAAAATCTCATCTCGAGACTCACGAAAGATTAAAATATCAATGCTACGTTTGTAAAAAAAGATTTGCACGTCGATACAATTTGGAAATACATCGACGATGTGTGCACACTGGAGAGAAATTATATTCATGTCCGAATTGTCCCAAGAAATATACCAAGAAACAAAATTTGACTGTTCACATTGAGAGATGCTCGAGAAATAAGTTCAAGTGTACCGTTTGCTCACGCTCTTACGAGAAGGTATGTATGGTGTAGATTTTACTTCAGTTTCAATTATTCTATTTCTTCTAGGCCGCTCAATTGGAAAATCACAAGAAAGTTCATTCCCTGACACGAGCTTATGTACAGTACGATCCGAATGCGGATGACCTTCCCAAACTCCTAATTCAAAAGACCAGAGTCAAAAAAGCCAAATTCATGTGCGAAGAATGCAACGTGGATTATACGAATCGTCCCAATTTGAACGCACATATGCGAACCAAGCATGGGAATGACAAACCATTTGTTTGTGCTGAGTGTGGGCGAAGGTTTCCCTTGAAATCTAGACTCAACTTTCATTTGAGGTAGGAAAATATTGGAAATGTTAAATATGAATTATTTTTAACATAATTCTAATTATACAAATCCCAATTCACAGAGTCCACACCGGAGAGAAACCGCACAAATGTTCAGAGTGCGACAAAGCATTTCGCCTAAAATCACATTTAACAACTCATGAGAAAATCCATACAGGTAATGCACCTCATGCCTGTATTCACTGTCACAAGAAATTCACACAAAGGGTTCATCTCAACATTCATTTGCTGAAACATACGGGAGAGACCCCATTTCCTTGTCCACATTGCGAAAAGGCTTATCCGAGAGCTGCTGCTTTGAAACGCCACGTTGAGAAATCTCATCCGAATGACTCTGCTGAGGAATTCGACTAAATCATCAAGTATTCCAGCTAGTCTTTCTCTCATTTTGTCATTAGAGTACTTAATTGGGATTCTATCAGTTGTAAGGGCTTTCAGGTCTTCTGTTCATGGATGTGGAATTTTCTCATTCCAAATGTATTTTACTATGTACTTTCTGCGAGCCCTCGTACTGGAATTTAACGCTTAAATCTTCAAGATCTCATCGCACGCGTTCCTAATTTGATTTAATTTATGAATTGCCAAATTCTGTGAGTCTGTCCGAATTTGGGTCAAAGTCAAGTCGAATAAATATGTGTGCTTTAAATTGAGGGAATTTTATGGCAAAGCATTTGTGACGACGATGCAGCTATTCATGTGTCAAGTAAAAAATGATGATTTCCAATAATCCACAAGAAACAAGTTCAGGTTTTAAAGTAAAGTTCCGAAAACTATACTTTTTATTCACTAAATGAGGAACACATAATTAAATAGAGATTATTGAAGAGATTCTCAGATTTGATCATACATACACAACCATACGTGGAAGACGAATTGACTGAGCCTTTGGGTAGGCATATGGCACGGACTTCTATTCTACCCCTAAATCTACATTTCTTGTTTTAACTCTGAGCCCTAGGAACCCGCCATAGCCTTCCCTTCCCTTGTGATAAACCCCGATCCCTTCTAGCCAAACTGGTGGGTCAGGGCGAACGACTTGAGTGTCAAGGAATGGAATTGTTAATTGAGCTGCATCTTTTTCCCTTGAAGTCGGACCGAACTCAATGTATTGATCATGGAGTGAATCAACAATGGATGGCTTTGGTGTGAAAATTGGAATGTCTGCGTCTTCAATGACCAATTTGGCTCTTGGACTGGTCGTCTCTGGCGTGTTGTCATTGCTCAGCCAATGTGTAGAAGTTTGGATCAATTCAGCTGTGATTGGATTTATTTGTGTGGCCTGGAATTGAAAGAAAGTTAATGTTGATCTTTTTTAACCATATTTAAAAACCTCACCTGAACTTCCATGTTAACATGAGAGCCCAAATGTCTGAACCGTATTCCTGTCACAACATAGCTCGGAGGAACAATCACGTCATCCAAATCAAAAGCCCTATTGATGTAATCCAGCTGCATCACGTTTCTGTTTTTCTTGTCCAGTTTTGGCAAATCTTTCCACTCAGTTGAAAAATCATCCACCAATCCATCTTTTACCGGAGTCCCTTGTTCAATCTGAGGAAGAATCGTTCATAAAAATTACGGAAACAATTTTTATAATTTTTAGTCGTCTCCCTTCAATCAAAACTAAAATACAATCCTAAGCTAACCTGAATCTGTAAAATTCCATCTTTCATTGTAAATTTAACTCCAGTCACGATTTTTCCAACATCTGCCACAACAGGGGCAAGACTGATGTGCCTAACTGTGGTCGGACTGTTTGGATCATCACACAAGCAAAAACAATTGCTGCAATGGTAAAATAATCTCCAGTAGCTGTCTCTCCGAGTCGTTTCTCCATTGCAAACGCCTAACGAAAAAATATAATTAGTTAAAAAGTAAAGAGAACGCATATATTTTTAACAAACTTTTCCCAAGTAAAGGTCCATTTTTGTAATCCACATAATCAAATCGACGAGGAGCATCAGCTAGACAGACAGTTGCATCAGCAGCCACGTATTTGCACTGGAAATTGAATAAAATTAAATTCGATATTTTTCAATATGACCAAAAGACACCTACCTCAACAATGTCCCCAGTGCAAACTCGATGTTTAAAGCAACTCTCGTCATCTGGATAACTGCATCTGGATCTCACAAATGTGTAATCTGCACAACTTTGTTTACAAGACGATTTTGGATGCATTCGAACTTCATTTTCAATGTAGCCCTATGACGTAAAAGTTTAATAGAAATTCAAGTATGATTTGACATGCCATTTGTACCTGAAGCAATTCCTTAAATTGTTCATAATTATGTCCTTCCACAAAATGATGAGGATCGCATCGATACAGTATTGGAGAGGCCAAATCAATTGCATGTTTTGCAAGAGCTTTTTTCTCCATTGCTTGAATGCGCAGAGATTGCACATCCGCTGTCGTAGCTGCAAAAAAAAGTTCAACTTGTTATTGTGTTTAAGGTCAAAGGGGTGGATCAAAGTTCAACAAAAGTTTTACAAAACCATTGCGATTAAACCTACGCAGTGGTGCAAGAGACAGGAAATGAGAAATTACGACATAAAAGCTCGTGTCTCATCTCTACTTGCAAATCCCATGGGGTTATTCACATAACAGAAATATTTACATGGTATTTTAGCTCAAATCATGAATCATTTGCGTCGCAATTAGGATGTGACGTCTTTAAAAAAAATTATTGTAACTCACTTCCATTCATAAGAAATTGAAGCATTCTAGCAAAGTTGATGACTGCGTATTCCTTAATGTCCGTCAATAACAATTTTACGTAGAGACCGTAAATCATCCTTTGCCCTGTTTTGGATGAGCAGGACGGAGTTGACTGGAAAAATTTAAACGGATTAAGATTTTAATTCAATTACGCAGTTTATGGTTTATTTACTTGAATTTCTTCTCTCAAGATTGTGAACAAATCCTTTTCATGTTTTGACACAACGGCTTCATGAGCATGTTCGGATAGGTATGTCAGGGTGTTCGGTCCTTTTGTTTCGTACAAAGGCTTCAAAATCAAATCTGTCACGGTCTCCGCATCAAAGTCAATCATTCCTGATGTGAATGCTCCAGGCATGTCCTAATTTAATTTTGTTTTAATGTTTTGGTTCTAATATCCTCTAATAATTTTTGTACTCACTGGAAAAACTTTCAAATATCCATAAATGACATCGACTGGGGACGTGAGTATTGCAATTTCGGACCATTTTCGCGACCAGGTTGAACTGAAAAATGATTTTATGAAATTGCAGGCATTTTAAGACAAAAATTCTCTTCTATTTCAACTCACTTTCGTGGCAAATCATTCAATGCTTCCTCATACGTGACGAGTTCTTGCTCAACTTGTCGAATCGTCCCTGGCACTTTAGTCAATAATTTTGCCAAATCCTCTAGATTCTTTTCTTGTGATAATTTGTGTGCGCGTCTTAGCACCTGAAAAAATATTGACATACTCATTTCACATATGTTTTGATTTGATGTACTCTCTGTATTTAATCCCAAAAAAATTTTCACCTTCAACTCCTTCCAAGCTTGATGAAATTCTTGGATAACAGATTCCCGGACATGATCGACTAGAACTGAGCTGGACGCTGCTCCAAGGAAAGACACAAATATCGCAGTATAAAATAAGAACTTCATATTCTCCTTCTGTTTGATAACTGTTTGGATCTGACCAACTTTCCACTTTTACATGCTTAGCCCTAGTATGACTGGACTAATGATGAAGAACGGGACTTGAGTTTATTTCTCTGTTGTTGTGAAGTCCAAACAATGTTAAATGGCTTGGGCTAGCTCAGCTGAGTACGGAATGAGCTGAAGGACGACGCAAAAGCATTATGCGGCATCTCAAGCCCAAGGCAGGCAGGGAAAAAACCATGCCTTCCCTTTTTGGATCAATAAAATTCCTCACTCTGTTCCCGAACGGCCTTCATGGGTTAAAGGTTACCCATGTTTATTTCTGAAGGGTAAAAGCAGCATGGGCATTTGAGTGGGAACCCCTACTATTAATTTCTTTCAAGGAAATTATGCATTCTCACGTGAGACGGACGCATTGCGGAGAAAAGTGACAATGTCAATGTTTTTGAGGAAAAATCACAGGCAGTCCTTAAGAAATGCAAACGACACACAAACTCAAATAATTTCGTAATAATCAACAAACGATTTTTTTATTATTAGTTAGTAGTAGTAGTCGTAATTATTGTTAATAATTATTATTATTCTTTCGATGTACTATTGGAATGGGGATATCGGCAGGAATGACTCAAGCAGGACGTGTGTGAAACCCAGGTGGAGTTTTTAGGAATCGAGAAACTCAGAAAAGTTTGTAACCTGGATGGAAGAGGATTGAATAACTACTCGTTGCCAAATATTGGCTACCCATAATTAATTAGCCTAAAACGCTTGCCCTACTTCTGTACGAGCTCAATTTAGAATGCTCAACGAGGCCTAATGTTCCTGGCCACTGGCCAGGGACATTAGATGGACCAGGAAGGAAGGTGAACAAGTGGTCAGATTATGTCCCATCTTAAGCTTCCTCAAGCATTTCTTAAATTGAGCTCGTACACAAACATAACACAATTCACCGTTAAATCCGCCCAAAACTCTATCTATGGGTATGAGAATGGGATGCGCTGTGTGGATGGGAGGATGTGGTTGAAATCGGTGTCCCAGGAGCCAAACATCCATTCAACGTGCAAACTAATTTCCTCGACCCAGCCTGACTCCGATGCTCACAGAGCCAAATCCCTTGCCATTGACCAAGGCTCAGTTTTCCTTCACAGATTGGGATTGAGAGAGAGGAGCCTAATAGACATGCCTTGACGTGGGCGGGCTAGAAACAATGCATTGAGTTCATTTTAGTTTTAGTTTTGTTTTAGGATTTTTACTCACCATGTCATCGGGACCCTCACAGGAATGTTTATAAGGCAGTCCCTGGAATTAAGAGATAAAACATGAGTGTTTGGTGTGATCTCGCATATCATTAGTATTTTTATTCGAGGAGTTTTACTAAGAATTTTCCTTGGCTTGCATGAAATCAGGAGAATATTGTATTCCAGGGAATTAGACAAATGATATTCTAACGCGAATTTCATATTCAGCAATAGAAAGAGAATAGAATAGACAAAAACACGAGAATGATTTATGCTGGGTCCTTATTAAGTGGTTCTTTGTATAAAGCCGTAATCGAACGTTGAATCAATTCATAACATCTGACTAACCTCAGGCACTAATTTATTAAGCATCATCTCCATATCATCACGAACGTCTGGGTCCCAGCTCTCGTTCAATGCAAGACTAGCGGATGTATGAAGAACTGGAAAGGAAAACAAAGCCAACATCAGATTTTCAACCAGGAGTTACAATTCCTTGGACCTTAAACATTTCAGGTCATCCTTTTACTCAAAATTCAAGAAACGTAAAAAAGATTAGACACGAGTAAAGGGTCAAGGACTCTGAAACCTAAAGACACATTTTCTCAAATGGAAAGGAGAAAATGAGACAGGGGCTCGTCTCTTGGGATCTTGAAAGAAATACATTGATTTTGCCTCGTGGGCTCGTGTGGTTTGCTCCTTTCCTCCTGCATAATTTATGGGACCCAACTCCCTTCATTAGGATATCAAATCGATACGCATGGAAAATGAAAAATCCATCCAGGCACTCTAATCTAAAAACCAGAAGAAGAAAAAACTTACTTTGTAAATGGAAGATGCCCACAGTGAAGCTACAAATCTCAGGAATTTGTCTTAGGATTTCTTCAGTGACTAGATGAACACCACGATGTTGGGGTCTGAGGTTGACTTTCCTTTGGAACCATGCTGAGCCGATTTGAATTCCTCGGGATGAAGAAGCCATCAGAAGAACTGAGTCCCGCGTCGTCAACAGCAATTGGACTCCAGCATGGTCTCCAAACCAGTCAAAAATTGGCAGTAGTTATTGCAAAGAAAAAAAAGTTGGTCAATTTCAACCACCCTTTTATTTACCTTGAGTACACATGAGCAAAAAAATTCCAAATGGGAAGAACTAGCTCAGAAAGGGCAGGAGATAAAAGGTGGCGTGGAAGGAAAGATTGCAAATTATAAGGGAATCTAGTCCAACGAAATGAGTTCGATCCGAAACTTTCACTCTGTCCCAGTGTATTTGTTAAAAGAGTTTTCCCTTGGCTTTCCCTTCCCACCAACAACACTTCTCCCGTTCCTTCTTCGTCCTATTAACCCTAATATTGGCAAAATGACCACGAGTATTTTATATTCCAATCCATTACGACTTCAAGTATTCCAAATGCAAACTTCTATTTATAACATGGAGCAACTCTAGAGACCTGGAATTTCGGACACACCTCTTCTCCACTCAAGTTTCACCTTAGCCACACTCTTGATTATGAAATTGGAACATGAGAAATTAACATGGGATAGGTTCGCCCTGGAGAATGTTATTAATTTGGTCTGAGCATGAATAGAGTTGAAAGTACCGTAGCTTGTACTTTATAATAGGAAACGAAAAAATTCAGGACATGCTAATTAAGAATTTGGCAATTCATTAGTAAATTGATGAATTGAGATCATGAAATGAGAGCACAGGGAAGGTTAGCGTAACGTTCTTTTTGTTATCATCAAAAAGTTTAACTGGATTTTTCTGCTGCTAGCTGCGAAGTATGACTTGGAACTTGCCCTTCAAAATAAACAATTCCACGGATTACACAGACTCATTCATTAGGCTCAGACAAAACAAAAACTGAACACAAGAGTTCATTTCATAAGAGTCGGATAAAAGCTTCCTGTCCATCTCCCCTTTTCACAACGTTGAAGGAATGAGCGATTGTAGAAAAGTCAAAAGATAAATTCATAAAATGAGATGCGTTGACGGAGGAGAGGATGCGAGTGTGGGCAAATGAGATTAGATGAAGACAGGAAATGACCGGAGAACAAAATTTATAATATGCATCTTGCATTTCAGTCTTCAGTCTTCCTTTGTTCCTAACGCATCTTCTTCAAAATGGATGCTTCAGTTTATTTGGTCTTTGTGTTTTTATTTAAATTCATCCATTGTGCTCCACCAGCCCACGGCTCAAAGAACCCCTTCTGGGGATTATTCAGTCACGTGAGAATTTTTTGGCTTTGGTTTCAATTTCCTTGTCTAAAAAATTATATTTTCTAGACATCTTGATATCCGGGATGCAGTTTTATCCCTGGTTCGAGTCCTCCAGGACCAAATGGACAAATTGGAACGACACGAAGGAAGAGAGCGTCAATTGGGTGAACAATTGACTCAGTTCGTTATCAACTCTAGAGAAAAGGTCTCGGGGCGAAGAGAAAAACATTGAAAACATTGCAAGTTTTGTCGCAAGGATCGATGAGCGGATTAGGAATGTCCAGACCTCTGTTGATAAGGTATTCAGTGCTGTTAAAAAATTATTTCAATTTTAATTGTCTCATTATTTGTTTTAAGCAAACCGAAGAACGAAGGTCAGAACATGACAAATCTGCCCAAGAATTGGCTGGCTTGAGAAATTCTTTGGGTGGACAATCCAGTGGTGGAAATGTAGAACGAAAATTGGATGGATTAAATGACAAGGTATTCAAGCATTTAAGAAATTTCTCCAGTATACTTAAAGTTTCCTTCAGGTACAATCCCTCCACGCCCTAACCTTAACCCAAGCCATGAATATTACAACACTTTTACAAAAATCCGAAGACACGACCACCCAAGAATTGACAGAAATCAAGGAACAATTGACCAGAACTTCTGAACTTTTATCTCCAAAACCATCCGAATGGCAAGGAGAATTAATTGACTCTGTGGACTCGCAGCGTAAACAATTGGCTCTGCTTGAAGAAGAAATTTCCAAAGCATTGAGATATTTGCTTGAAATAACAAAATCAGCCGGTGGACTTCATTCGGCCATTAACCAACTAAACGCAGACACTGCCAATGGATTTCAATCACTTCAATTGGGTGGAACTACAGACTCTTTGGCCAAATTAGAACAAGTGGTTGCCAATGGACAATCTGGAGTTCAGGAAAGTATCAATTTGACTCATTCTGCTGTTCAGGATTTAATAACAAGAGTTCAGGTTGGACATGAAAAGTTGGCAAAGGAAATGAGAGGATTGGCTAACGTTGAAAGCGTTTTGCTCGACACTGGAGACAGCGTTCTGGACACAAAGAGAAGACTTGAGTATGGAGTTCAACAAATTCTTGGTGAATTAGGGATGCAATTGAAGGAAAACACAAAGAGTTTGAACGAGTCTTTACAGCTGAGGTGAGGTTTTTGATAAAGCTAGCTTAAAATATGTTAAAATTAAATCATTTGAAATTATTTGGTCTAGATTCAACACCCTTGCCTATTCAGTCCTCGTGAATCAAACAAATTCATTGACAAATCTAACTTCCCGAATGGAAGAAGAAATTTCTCAAGTATGGCGTCAGATTGGAATTCTTTATCATCAAATGTCACGCTCTGCCAATCTTTTGGATGAAATTCATTCCCAAACGAGTAAGTATGTGAATAATAGTTTGGACACGATGAGTTCCATGGATGGAAAAGTTGGGCAAATCACGAACCGGATGGGAGAAGTTGATGATAATTTGAATTATTTGTTGGGAAGAATGAGTTTAGTCGTACAAGAATTTAATATGATTAAAAATGGGTTGGGTGAAGCCTTGGTTTCTCTCAAGGAGGACTTGGGCGTCGTGAATGAAGAAGACAATTCAACTCTGAGTAAATCGTAATAAATGTGGAATTTATTTGTATATATTGTAAATTTTGGTGGGTTGTGTCTTGGATTTAATTTGGATTAAGACATCGGGTCCAAGAGGTGTACTTTTCTGGAATTTTAAATTTGTGTTAATTTCCAATTTTATAAAGTAAAACTGTCTCACCTAGAATCATATTGTTCCACTCTTGATTTCAAAATGTTAGGTCCGATGAATTGTGAAAGGAAATCTAGGCAAGTTTTTCCAAGTCCTACGGTTGCTGGACTTTGAGATTCCTAAAGGAAATTTTATTTGGTTCATTTGGTCTTGTTGAAGAGAAACAAAACTTACCATTGCATAAAATATAGGCTCGAAGATGAGTACAAGAAATTCCTTAAACTGTTTCTTCCCAATTGCTTTGGCCACTTGTGGTATAATTTTACAAAAAGTTTCCAATATAACAAAATGTTCTATCTTGATTTCAAAATGTTAGGTCCGATGAATTGTGAAAGGAAATCTAGGCAAGTTTTTCCAAGTCCTACAGTTGCTGGACTTTGAGATTCCTAAAGGAAATTTGGTTTGGTTCATTTGGTCTTGTTGAAGAGAAACAAAACTTACCATTGCATAAAATATAGGCTCGAAAATGAGTACAAGAAATTCCTTAAACTGTTTCTTCTCAATTGCTTTGGCCACTTGTGGTAGAATTTTACAAAAAGTTTCCAATATAACAAAATGTTCTCCGTAACTTCGAATTGTCGTAGTGGCCACCATCGCAGGAACAAAGGAAGGAAGTTCACTTTGACAGATGGGTAATTCAGCCAAAGCTCCGATTAAGTACAGGGAACTAAAATTTATGGGTGTTTTATTATTTTGATTTTGAATTAAAAACCAATGATTTACCCATCGGTTAATTGCCAAGGCTGTCTGACCAAATTTGGGGCATCTGGCACTATTGGATCAACTGGATCTTGTGGCTGCTTCATTCCTTCAACACTTTTCAATCCGATACTCAACTTGTCCATCACAATTTCTTTGGCTTCTGCTCCATAGGCTTTGACAATTGAGGCTAATGCTGCAGCTGCACCTTGCCTTAGCAAAATCATTGGATCACCAAGATTCTCAAATAGGATTTCGTACATGATTGTAATTTTTGGCTTTGATTCCTCTGGGTAATGCGTTGCAAAGCTTCCAAATGCCAAGCAGGCAGCTAAGCAATGTTAACAATGTACAAGAATATTCATTGTGACATATTGAGGTATATTCATTACCATCCCGAACTGACCAGATCGGATCTCTTGCCTTTGAAACGAGCAAATCTATTAGCAATTCAGCATATGGTTTTGTCTCTTCAATCTTCTGAGCCAATTCAGAAATACACGAGCAAGCAGCTTCACGATCAGCTGGATTATCAGAGGAGCAGGCAGAAGCGTAATAACTTACCTGTTAAATAAACACGTTTATGGCACTAAACAACAATTTCATGAAAAATCTTTGAGACCTTACGACATCTGAGATGTAGCGTCCAACCAATGTTCTTCCTTCCGTGACAGCGACGATTCGCCACGTCTCTTGTGTGTAAATCCGAACTCCTTCTGACTTGTAATATCGATTTAAACATAATTTTGGAAGAAGAATAGGGTAGAACGGATCTCTTGTCCTTGTTAGAAGAAATCCACGAGTTGCATTAAGGGCAGCTAAGCGAACCTTTATATAATTTGCATGCTTGATTTTGCATTTATTTTTCATAGCCTAATAAGCTCAATACCTGATTCCAATGATCTGACAATCCTTGACTCAACTTTTCTGAAATCTGAATATCAAGTCCAGCCAAATCATGGCCTGAGACAACAATCAGACTACAAATCTGAAATCCTGTTTCTCTAACATATCGATTTGCATGACTCATGCAAGGAAGAATTACATTGAGGACTGACTCGTCAATTGGAAAATCATTGGCCAAATGTTCAACCATGAATTGGAGACATTTGAGACTTGGTTCTAATTTTCGCCATTCGATTGCTTCCCTTGCTACTTTATCTCTGATTGCATTGGCAGATATAAGGACATCGAATCCCTGAACATTTGTTTAGAATTAAAAGACTAGTTATAAATATTGGCAAATCTATTTGCACCTGCTCTGGAGATAGTAATTCTTCCGAAGAGGTCGGAGCTGGCGTCTGAAGATTAAGCGAAATCATGTCAAGGAGAGTCGTACGACTTGCTTCGTAAACCTTTTTACCCGATAATTTTGTAAGGCAAGCCAGGGCACAACCTATATTAGAATAAAATTTATTACAATATTCCTATACAATATTTCTAGTTTCATCACCGGCTGCAAGCTGAAGACGAAGTTCTTCATCTCTGAGGAATGCTAACGAAATGGCTTGAATTTTGACAAGAAAATTTTCATCTTTGATTGGATCCATTGATGAAATTAATGGACAAGAGGCCATGAGACATCCATGTTTGACTTCCCATTTAATTTCACTTGGTCCACTCGATGTTCCATCAAGATTTTCAAGAATACAACGCTGAATTGTTTCTTTTTCATCTTCATTTGACTCATTATTCCATTTCTTTGACAAAACGTCTAATCGAGCTACCCCTTTGTCCCTGTCTAATTTTAAAGGACTGCATATCAACTGGAGGATTTGGTTTACCTCTGATTCACTCATTTTTATGAAAAATTTAGACGGTACAACGAATGACGTTTAATTTTGGGAAAATAAAAATATTGTGGTTCCTTTCGTTTCCCGGCTGAGAAAAGTCAGATGGTGTTTGAAGCAGGCACACGGCAAGCCCGCCCATCAAAATTCAACACCGGGAATTTACGAGGACTCAATTTCTTAATTTTTGTTCTCTTTTATAATTTCGTAATTAGCTCAAGACTCAAGTTTCTCACTCAAGAGGTCCAAATGTGAGTGACAAGTTAGGATTCAACTCTTTATAGCCTCTGGTTCTAATTTTTAAGATCCAAGACATCAACGCAATTTTTCCAGGTTTGGTCACTTGTTTTTATATGCACACTCAATCAGGGAAATTTTGTTTGTATTCTTTTGCATTGTCAATTTCAGACAAGACACATTCGCTAAATTCGTTGCAAAAGAAAGGTGCCCCTGGCATTTAACATGCCGGCTTGTCGTCTACAGACGACAATGTAGACAATGGTCACTCATAGCCACGGTCAGTTCCAATCTAATGAAAATGTTACTCTCTCTTCCTCACGGCCACCTTAATTGGGAATTCAATTAAAATAAGATGGATTAATTATTACACACACTGGTGGAAACGGAACTAAATGGGGGCGATGACTTGCAAAGTTAAACATTTCCTTGCCTTAGTCATCAGTGTGGCTTTGACAAGTCTAATCCTTAGTTTCGTCGGAAGAGACCCGTGGCTAGTATTCAGCATTTGGTTACTCAAACTCATAAACATTTTGAAACATTGAAGGTATTAATTTGGTACTCAGTATTCAGGTAACTTGTGACAGGATTTAAAAATAACTGAATTCTAAATAGGGAAACCTCAAAGTTGGGAATGGTGACAAGAAACTAGAAGTGGAGGAAAAATATTTAAGTCTTCTTGGATTCAGTACAGATGCTCACTCTGATGCAAAATCTCCTCGACCAAATCATACAGTTCATGAGCAAAAGAATGGGAGTTTTCCAGTCGTCATTGTCAGTGCAGTAAGTCAAATAAAGAATTGACCATTGTTAGCTTAGCATTCATTGAAATATACTTATTTTTAATTTATCTCGTACAGGTGAACCGGAATCAATTGAGTCAAGTGTTCGGTTTTATTCGAAATGTCCATTTGTCCTTGCCAGCCAATCCGATCGTGCTTTGGAATATTGATAGCTCTGGAACTGGTGACGAAACAGAATTTTTTGCTGAGTTGAAGCACTACTGTAATTCTACGCGATGCTCCGTAGAGCCATTCAATTACGAGGATTATCCAGAACACGTCAAGGACTACAGCCTCCATGCATACAGACCTATTATTATACAGGTCATTTTTAATTTGACTTTGACAGGTGGGATGAAAAGGAAGAAAAGAAGTTGATTTTTTATTATTTGACTATAGACGATGTTAGACCGTGGAGGTTGTATCCTATGGCTTGATGTGGACAGAAGGTTAGTCAATTTTGGAAAAAGAAAATTTGGGGAAATTCTTATCATTAGCTCTGGACGGAGGAAGTCATGGAATCATTGGCTGGTCCACTTCGCATCCTACTTCCACACTAACTCATCCAAAAATGTTCCCTTATTTTGATACAAAAGCTGAAAACTATTATTTTCATCGAATGATTGATCCTGCTCAACTTCTCATTTGTAATACTAAGGAAATTTTGTCCAAGGTGAGTTTTCTTTATAATTTTCGAGTTGCTAAATTAACACTCATTGATTTCAGGTGATGCTACCATGGGTAAAATGTAGTCTGACGAAGGATTGCATCTCTCCGTTCGGGTAATATTAACAATAAGTTTAGTTCGTTCTAATTAGTAGTTCTAATTTATTCTATAAATTAGGGCCCAATCCGGAGGATGTCGTTTTGACAAAAAGCCTCTTTATAGGTACTCAGGTTGTCACAAGTGAGTCTCCGTTTAATTTGTTAGGAACATAAAATATGTGGGTCATAATATTAATTTACTTTGTACATTTTCAGCTACGATTCCTCAGCATTGAACGTTGCCCTTGGACTAGCTTTCCCATTACACCAGCCATATATTTCTCGAGCAATTATCACACGATCTGTTCAAGTTCCAGTTTCAAATCAAACGACGAGTTCATAGTATTTCTTTGTTTATAGTTGTATTGTTGGCCAAAAAACTCATTCAAAGGATATTTGGATTAAGAAATTTTGATTTTTTCGTAGATGAGCTTTTGTGCTTGGATATGCCATATATACCACATGATATTATTTCTTGATTTTCAAATCGGAATGTTTCGAGCTTTTGTCGAACAATTTAGTAAACTAAATACGAATAATTCTAAAATCTCAACTATTGGGTGACTTTGGTCCATGTTAATGCTGTAATTTTGGGCCCACGCTACAAATGATGTCTAGTCATCTTGATTTGAAAGTTTTGGCAATTTATTATATTTTGTCTTGTTGATGTGATAGTAGAATTTATGTTTTGCTTTTGTTCTCCTCTTCCTTTTGTCCACAATTTGATAGATTGAGCAATCAATGATTCAGTATTAGTGTCGTTGTGTGACTTTGTTGATTGAATAAAATTGACATTGAAATAATGATGAGTTCAGGTGCTAATTTTCTTTCATTGGCTTTAATGAATTGGCCAGATTCAGTATTAGTGTCGTTGTGTGACTTTGTTGATTGAATAAAATTGACATTGAAATAATGATGAGTTCAGGTGCTAATTTTCTTTCATTGGCTTTAATGAATTGGTCTATTCAATTTTTTTTATCAAAATAATTCTTACAAATTACATTTTGGTAAAATTCCTGATCAACCATGAAAAAGTTTGGTCGCTAACGAAACCCAGAATTTGAGTAAACAAGTCCCAAAATGTCTAAAAGTAAGGTCAAATCGATTCCAATCCTCACTCAACTTTCTGACAGCAAAGGAGTTGGTCGTGTCAATTCGTGAGCTTAAAGTTTTGGTCCAAAATCATTGCCAACGTAAGTTTTTGAGATTTTTCCATCAATTTGACATTGCCAACGTCGGATATTGAGCTGGATCGCATTACAAGTTCAGTAGCATTAGGAATCCACAAGGGAAGGACGGAAACAGCTTTTGCTGAATTTGGTGAGTGAATAAAATATTTTAATCTCCTATTGTACTGGGTTAAATCGTTGGACGAGACGATGCGACAGTTTCGACATTTTCAAACATTTCTCACTTTTTCATAGCAACTTTATGCAAATGATCGAATGACCATTTTAGCGTTTACTCCGATGGTTTCTGAATTTTATAATTAATTTGTAGCTAATTGACCGAATGTTAATTTCCAACTTTCTCTACAGATCTGAAAATGGACCCTCTGAACGGACAACTAAAATCTGGGGTAACTGAGCCTACTGCTTCACCTATCCCGGGCAAACGGACTCCAACGAATGACTCTGCAAACGTTTTGGATGGAAGTGGAGAGCCTAATAAAACTCTAACGTTCACCAATGA